>JAIPRN010000578.1:0-77058 GCA_025469175.1 Geopemphigus sp. TES_GeoC_2020
TTTGTATCAAAAAGTACTACGATTTTAAAAAACTCCGATTTTATCAATAATTATATAAAAAACTATATTTTCACATAATCGCCAAACAAGAACTTACACTTTCCATATTTCTGTACAAATTCATAAATTCCACGTTGAAAAAACTACCGTTCAGTTAGGGAACACCACACTGGTCGTCCAAGATTGAAATTCGCGCAGTAATCGAATTTTTACGGTTAAAGAATTATAAGCCATTGCAAATTCGCAGTATATGAATTATATGGGAAAAAATAATTTCGAGGCAAGCAATCGAAATGTGGTGTGATATATTTAAGAATGGCCGAATGGATACCACTGATGAGTATCGCGTGGAAAGATCGCCCACATTAACGACAACTAACGACATAACGCGCCTGAATAATATTATTCAAATGAACCGGCGAGTAACAACAGTTGATGAAATTGCTGAGACACTGGGAATTTCTTTTTTGATAGTACTCGAGAAATCATTACAGAACACCTAGAATATCATAAAGTTTGTGCCAGATGGGTTCCACGATTATTGATTGATGGACACAACAATCGCCGTTTGCAAGCGTCAAATGCATTTCTGTCTCGTTTCGAGAATAAAGGAAATGAATTTTCGGATAAAATAGCGACTGTGATCGAAACATGGATTCACTATTTTCAACCAGAATCAAATAAACGACGAATGAGTGGAAACACACAAATTCTCCACGCACAAAAAAGCCAAAATCATCGCGTTCGATGGAAAGGTGATGCTCGCGCTTTTTTTTAATAATCAAGTCGTTGTTTACTCAGAATTTATGCCGCGACGTTCCACAATCTACTCTGTTGCCTACCATGATACTCTAAAAAAATCGAGAAAGGCGATTAAAGATCGACGACCGGGGAAACTGACAAAAGAAATTGTGCTTCTCTATGACAATACAACTCCACATTCAGCGAATATCACGAAAGATCTTCTCCTGAAATTCAAATGGGAAGTGTGAGAACATATTCCCTACAGTCCTGATTTGTCACCCTATGATTTTCATGTATTCGGGTCTATGAAAAGGTCCATCGAACTAACGAACGTTCGATTTCACTCAGACGACGAAGCGAAAGATGTCACAAGTAAGTGGTGTTCTTTAACTGAACGGGAGTTGGTTCAACAAGGAATTTATAAACTCGTTCAGAGATATGAAAAGTGTAATAACTTGTTTTGGCGATTATGCAGAAAAATAATTTTTTTATAAAATCGTTTTTTTTTTAATCGTAAAACGTATTGACTTATGGCCCAATGTAACTTTTAATCGACCCTTGTATATCGTGCCCGCCGTCTCCCAGTGCGTCATTGGTATCAGACCGACGCCAATTTACACGGCCGCGTCGGGCGTAAAAATCGGTCGGACCCTCGGTCACCATCCCACCCGGCCGCCAACGTACAACAACGGGCGAATACGCGACGCGAAGAAGTCGGCGCCCGCGCGAAACGAATTAACGCGAAACGTTTCACCCTAAAGGTCGAAAAATCCGACCCGGACAATTGACGACGTTCGATCGATCCCCGTTTATGTATCTGTTCGCGACCACCGCTTTTACCACCATCGGAACCGTTCTCGAATCGGCCCAGACGTTTCCTACGCGTGCAGCTATGACACGTTTGATAATTCGAAGCTATCACGAGCGTCGTACTTATTCACTACCGTAAGGAACTGTCAACTCGATAGGCTAATCGGTTTTTACCTCGTAAAGTTACACATACACACATCTAGAACGAAACCTCGAAATAGTCGGTAGGATTATTACGGGCCTGTCGCGAGTCGTGTCAATAGTTATATCAATATCGGTTCCGAACGAAACTCAATTTTTCTCGAAAATCGTTGATTTACACGATTTGATCTTCATAATTGTTTTTCGGGCACGTTTTTCTTAATTATGCGTTACCGCGAAAATCTCGAAGTGGCATATTTTAAGCGTTCGAATAACTACAATAACGAGCTTCGCGCCACCCTTTGTTAGTGCGTTCACACTATTTGGAACAAACGCGTCGTTCTTTATATCGTTTCAGGTTAATTAAATGTACATACATGTTTATATATATATATATATATATTGATTCCGATCTGGGTACAGATATAACATTTTTATAGACCAAACCAATGCGTGTATGAACGGCAGCGAAATTATGCGCGTAGATTTTTATTAAATTAGCGTCCAGCGGTAATCATTCGATAACATACATGTGAATTAATTATTCATAACCAAGATTCAAGGACTACGTATAATTATCGTTCGATTAACACGCGTGTTTTTTTTCTCGAAAAATCACATATAATCAATACGGTAGAACAGTTTCCAGTTTTTTAATTATTAATTATCTATACGAAACGAACGATACAATTTTAAAATTAACGAGACGATTTCATCTTAAGGCGCGATCAACAGTGCAGTGATTTCTATAAATAATATGAATAGTTGAGTCAATAATATTAGATCTATAATTAATATCTCGAAACGGGACACTGATTGGTACCTTTGGTAATAACATTTTGAATATCGTTCAATTACGATATCGTATAAAATCCGAATATGTTACAATCTAAATACCGTTAAACGAGATTTATTAAGAATTTCAAAAAAACGTTCATGCTTTTTTTTATACATTTATATAGGCGTATAGTTATAATACGTTCGTAACGATCGTTCGTTTTACATTTATGTTGTAATAGTCGATTTTAAACAAATCGATGCGTACGGGTTGTACGACGAAGTTGTATTTATATTCTCGAGTAGATTATTTTTCGAACGAAAAACGTAATAAATTCGTAGATCTGAATTATTTTTTGTTTCGAACACTTTTGAGATTTGAAAATACAATTGCCTCGTATAACTACGCGACGCACAATAACACTCTCGTTATCAAATTATAACTCAATATTCTAAGCACAATATAATTTTAATATTCGTTTAGTAAATCAACCGTTCATTGAACCGGTAAACGTATATACGTGAAAAGTAATTCGAGTGGATTTTTAAAAATAATCGTATATTACGAAGCGCCGGCCTACTTGAAACCAACGTTGTTTATTATTGTACAATTCTTAAAAACGTTACGTTTATACACGATTATTTTCTACGAAAAAAATTATCAGTTTGTATTTTCCGAAATTCCCGACAAAAATAAAACCATTAACGTGAACGTAATACACCAAAGACATCTTTGTGATTTATTTTCGAAATTACTAATTCCCGAAACAATTTCGGGTTATTTCTTTTATAATTTCATACTAACACGTACGTAGTTTATCGTTTCGCTTGTAATATAAACGATAGTTTCCGTCAAATTTCAGTGTACGACACAATACAGAAAAATGTGAAACACGCTTTTTATTCGTTCCGTCTATACGAAAAATGTACCGTATAAAATGGAAATATCGTATTAGAACGGAAAGTATCGACAGTAACGACGAAGAATATACGTGCGTATTGGACACCGAGACGATAAAGGATAAAATCAGATGACGCCCGGATGAGAACTTTTAATACGTTACGGAACGCGATATAGCAACTGACCTTAGGACGAAGTGGTCCGCTCGGTAATCCAACTTCGACGATATTCGCGTCTATTCGGCCGTCATCCCCGTCGCTGAATCGTTTGGACGGTGCATTTCGTCGGGCGCGGGACGAACGAATTACGTTACGCGCGGTCTGCGCGAAACGGGACGACGACGACTTTCGGCGCGAAAACCGAAAGAAAAACGTCGAACGCGAAACGAACGACGGGAATGGCCGCGCGGTGTCTTTTGTATTTTTTCGCTACGTCCGTTAACGTGCTAGGCGACCGTCACGTTTTACCACGTCTCATTAGCACGTGCAACCTGATACACCCGGTGGCGGACGCAAAACTGTTGCATACGTTGAAGATCGGATCCCACCCGATTGTCAGGCTCGGTCTTCTCTTACGGTGTTCTCCTCCTTCCATTCAACAACCAACGTCGGCGGTAGTGTACGAGTACACCGTATTACCTATGCGTGCGTGCGCGGGCGAGCTAGCGCGTGTACGTTTATGTGTATGTTTACGTGCGCGCGTGTGTGTGTGTGTGTGTGTGTGCGTACGCAAGCGCGCCGCGTACGTATCTACACGTATAAATTATACCTATATGACTTTTCCTGCCACCGAGTTTTATTATTATTATTTTTATCGTTATATTATTATTATTTCCATCTCTCCCGCTATCCGTATAAATCTTTTATCGTTTATCTTTCTCTTTCAAGCCTCTACGCGTATGCAGCTTTGTTTAACCCCGTCGTTTTCGTCGTCGTCGTCGTCATCGTCGTCGTCGTACTCCAACGCCCACATAGCCCCGACACACGTAACCACCGCTGCCGGCAAACTTGTGTGTCAACGGCGGAAAGCGTTGAGGTTATAATCGTACACGCGCGTATGTGTGTGTGAATGTGTCCCGTTCTTTGTGTCGAACGATAATTTTTAATTGCGGTTATATCCGAACGTTCGTAATTGACGAAATTGAGCCGGTAAAACACCGGACCTATGAACGCGGTCGAAAATGCGCTAGACGCCATCGTACACGACGGCGTGTACGGTGATATAATTTTCTTTTTCACGAGCCGCCGTTTTTCGTGATTTACGTTACGTGAATAGCGCTACAATAGTTACGTATACACACTGTTTATCGAACAATCGAACGAGTTCGTATGTAAAACGTTCGAAATAATAATTATAGTGTTCCCGATGTCCGATATAAACTAAACGATCTATGTTGTCTACAAACACTGTCTACCCAATTTAATAGTCGTTGCGCATATATATATATATATATTTATATAGTTTAAAAGTTATGTAATTATCATTCCGAAACCTTCTGATGCAACGTGCAGTGTATACCGATAATTTCTCGAACGATATTTATGGTTTATTATGTTATATAATTGGTTTATATAATAGTAATCGATATTATTTGCAAACTAAACGGACTGCGAATAAACGCCGGCAAAATGTCATTTATAAGCAAACGCTGTTGAAACGAAGTGTCTTTGAATCGTCGACGTAGAGAATCGAGGGAGATAATTATTTTCGGGTAAAAAAACGAATATACTCTATATCGATTGTGTTAAAAACATCGTCAAGCCGAAAGTTGGAATCAGTAGGTTGAATCAAACGGATTTGAAATATTACCCGAGTTTTCGATTGGACGTAATTACATTATACGGTATAGTGATTTTTATATCAACGGCGATAATTCAATTTAACTTTTGTAAATTAGGGAACTTCAACGCTGGTGATAAAAGTATTGACGCTATAACGCGGAAATATTAAAAAAATCTAATCTAATTGAAAGCGCGATATTTTCTATTGTAACATAAGTTATACTTAGGCACGCCGTTATTGGAAAACAATTTTTCGTAAAATTCCATAATGATGGTCGTAGCAGTTTGCGGGTTAGTGACGGTTCATGCCTGTAAGATTGATTACGCGATTCATAATAGTTATAATCGATCATTAGAAAAACCAAATATAATGGCAATGCACCGTACAAAATAAAACAACCAAGAATCTATAAATATACGATCGATGAAAAACTTAAGTAAATAGGGAAAAATTAATAGATACGAATGAAAGGTGAATGAAATTCTTCGTAGGTGTGTAAATTGTTTAAGTCATCTATGATAAAAAAAAACAAAGTATAATGTAATACTAAAAATTCGGACTCTATCCATCCACCATAATGGTTTATCATGAAAAATGCTCTCAATATAAAAGCAATTATACATTTGAGTTATAAAAAAAAAAAATTGTTTTTCATTCCTTATTTTAAGTACGAAATGTATAATTGTTATTCGCGATACGCTCACGAATGTCGGAAATGGAACGGTCTCTCGAAAAGCGTAGATGTGGATAATTGTTCGCGCAGAGCCGGGAGATGAATTAAACAGGTGGGGGAAGTAGATCTAACGTTATCTATATCTATTCTGTATGCCTCGGATCGGTCCATTTAGAGCGGACGAATAGCAAATAATGTACTTATATAAAAGACTAGAGCCGGCAGGGGGAAACAATGGGTGACCGTCATCGTTCGTAGAGATCACGAGAGAAGATCGTCCGATCAATCAAAAAACCCACGCGATTCGGACACACACTAGCGGGGTCTCACGGTTATAGTTTCTCGGTATGTGTGTGTGTTATTACTTGTTCTATACCGTGTTAGTGTGTGTTCTTGTACAGAGATAACTCTCACTGACACTAGGATGTATATTTATCAAGAGACAAACCGGAAACGACAACTGTAGACGAACGTACGTACAAAGGAGATGCAATGGCATGGACGTGGTCCTCACCAAAACCTATCCAACGTATCGAATCGACGACATTCGAATCCGCATTTTCGTTGTTATTGATCCATCCAACGGATCGTGTTAGGTGTGTCCATGATTACGTTTTAACCAATATTTTTGTGTAATTGATTGAGCAAATACTATCGGCAATTGTATTAAAATGCCGGTTCGACTAAAAATGTAATCGGTTATTTCGTACCACTTCCGTGGCAGTGTACATTACCCGGGCAATGTAAATCAAATTAGAAAATATAAAACTTATTATTCGACACAAAATGCAATCACGTGTTTTTATTGAATAGATAAATTTATAAACTAAACGCGTCTATTTAATATGTAATATTACAATTTTAGAAATAGGTACTGGTTCACGTCGTTTCGATAAAAGTACTTTATAATGTTCACTTGGATACTGTGTAAATCAACCAGTATAATTCGTACGGCATTTTGATAATAATTGATGATCAATAATCGATAATCTCATTCATCTCGTATATTTTGTAAAAAGGCCACTTGACTTTTCGTAAGCACATGGACACTATACCCGCAATATCTAACACGGTGGTTTCTTTCGTTGTATTTTTATAAGAATTGAACCAACGTTTGGCAAATGTTTGAGTGGTATTATTGAGTTAAAAAGCGAATAATATTTTTTCCTAAAAAAAAATTAAAATACGATACAATTGTAAATCGTTTAAAAAAATGAATCTACTTAGTAAGTTACGTATAATAATATGTTGTATCGAATCATATTTCTTATTTTGTAATTTAATTCACGTTGTTCGGATAATATACACTTCACTCGATATTTTACATTGCCTGTAACGTATACATAAATTTATGCATATATATTATAACGTGTATATGTTTACGTTATTTCGCACATAAGTGAAGTAATTAAATAACAAAGTGGCGTTCGAATTTATATTAAGTACTATTTAACCAGTTTCGTACTTAAATAATCTCCACCTATTCGCCAATTTATATTCATAATATACGTTATATACGTGTGGCGACTGTTAAGCGTATTCATAATTAAAAATCCGTACGACGAAACTGTTTTGCTGATTACGTTTGTGTAACGTTCAACGACAAAAAAGTTTCACCGACAAAAAATCAAATCAAATCAAATACCAATTAACCGGTTTCCTTAACGCGTTCGTTTTAATAAAATAAATCCTATCAATTAATTTTTAGGACATTCGTTAAAAATCGTGTATCTAGGAGTAATTGATTCGTTTAATATGCGCGCACCGCCTTAACAAATTTATCGCAATTGTTTACGAGCATTTTACGTACTATTCGATCGTTAGGCGTTTAAACCGGTTCAACTGTACCCGAAATGATTAATAATAAGTGAACTGAAATTATCGTCTTCGGACCCGGTTTATTTGGGTCTTTTGCACGCGCGGGCGTACGTATGTATAAAAACTATAATTTTCATCCGTAGGTAAGAGACGGATATATTTGTACGGAACTAAATTTACCAAAAAAAAATTTGTTCCGGTCAATGTTTAATGCTTAACGTCTCGCAATCCGAACAATAATAATAATAACGTGTATATCGAAATATCGGTGATAATATGTGTCACGTAATATCGCCAACCTCGATACAAATGCATTTTAAACGTTCCGCTTAAAAGTAAACCCAACCGCATAAAATATTTAATAGAGTATCGTGTATATTAAGTTAGGAACACGCAATAACTAAAAGTAAAAGTTGAATCTAATTGGATCGATACAAATTAGAAATAATAATTCAATAACCAATATACAATTGCCTCTTCCAGTTTATAACTATCAACTGGTTAGGTTTGCAACAGGCTAAATAGAGAAAAGTTACGAAAATAAACGTTCGGCCTGTAATAGAAAGGAGTAATAATTGAACGGTTTATTAAGATTTAACGTATCTTAGATTTTTATCATAATACATTGTTAAACGTATCGTAAACGTAAGCATAATCGCGTATTTGCATATGGCTTCCGGCCGCAATTATCTGTACGGTTAATAGAATATACACACCGTAATAACAGTTATAACAATTAAACGCTTCGCGAGTGCGTACGACGAATTATCAACTGATCAATTAAATCGACGTGAATGGATTAATTACGGTCGGATTATTGTCTTAGTTTTCGTATAATATCTTCGGTGGAAATCTTGTGTTGCCCATACGTAAAACGCGTGTTGTCAATCGAAATTGCGCGCAATAGTTCACCAACTATAAACAAGAGTTGAAATAAAAAAAACCCACCACGCGCAATCCGCGGTTAATTTGTAACAGCCTTGCAGTTTCCGTTTAAAAGCAAAAGTCGAAAAGTTTTGTTTGGAAACATGGCGGATATTCCGATTTGTTTTCGAAATATCCGGAGCGTAACTCCAGATTTAATAAAATGGTTACCGCTAAACAATTTCGTTACGATTTTGAATTTTCAAAAAAAACGTCGAAATAACGAAACAATTAGATCGCAATAAACAACTTGGATATAATCCGTTAGAATAAATAGACGCAACAGCGAATTTCATGAAGTTTAAATCAACGTAATTAAGCATTTTATCGTTTTATAACTACGCGTTGTGTAGACGTGTGTTTCTATCATAAAATACGTAATGTACAGACCGCGTTAACAATATTGTGTTTTCTGCAAACCAAAAACAAATATATATATATATTTACACCATTCGGCAATTCACACATTGTCACGTTTATAAGTTTTGAATTAATTCGACGAAAAAATTATTCGGTAAAATATTAGTTCGATATCAGATAAGTAACCTGCATTTAAATATCGTCGAGAACGTAATGCGTATGGTACGTTTCGCTTTGAAATTCAACGAAATTAGTCGCAAATTCTCTCGAACCGTAAAACGCATAATTTAAATGTGATACACGTTCGGAGACGCTAAAAATGAGTGATCAGACACGAAATTGAAACAAAGTCATCGTCGATGTCAGATGATTTAGTATGATGGAACGATTTTAATTTGACACAATTAAACGTGGGACGTTATTATAATCGACTATTGCAAAAACGAGGCACGTTTATTCGTTGATATTGAGCGTTCAGGGACATATCTAATGAGTAAATAAACAAAAATATGCTTCTTAAAATCAAAATAAATCTAACAAAATGATATAACATGGGTAGATACCGAGTTATCGTCAAATTTAGTAAAAACAGCAATGCTAAACACCGTTAATCCTATTAAATTCATGCTCTTTTCGTATATTACGATAAAATATCTATCGTTCCTCGCCAATTAGAAGTAATCGAAAAATTATTTTAAAATATCGGGAAATTTTCGTGAAATTTAAGATCGTTTTATTTTTATACAAATCGTAGGAATTTAAAACGCATTTCTGAATTTCAAGATTGGTAAACATCTTCGTTAAAATTACTTTTATCGACATAATTTGAAAATACCAGACTAGTTCTGATTACATATATTTTTAGAATAAAATAATTATGATGTAACCAAGTGACAGTACGCATAGTTTATAAATTCCTCGAAAAAAATGGCGTTTGACCGTAAACAAAAAACAAATCTCACATGTTTTAACATTTTTCGTAATTTACGTTTAATATTGTTTTCAGAAAATAATATATATATATATATACATTTATTGATAATATATAGACGCAAAAGATATAACGTGGTCGTTAAATAATTTGTGAATATAATACCCTAGTTTGTAAGGAAACGCATTCAGCGGTTGTCTGTGACGTTTTGACCAAATTTTGTAACACGAGGTTGTTATAAATAATAAGATGATTTTTTTTTGGTTATTATAAATTATTGGGTTATATTATGATAAAGACAAGAGAGTAAAGCCTGTAATCCGAGCTTAGGCACCTCGCAAGGAAATCTTATAAATAGGGTGGGAGGGTTTTATTTGTTTTTATCCATAAAGCATTCATACCTTATCCGATAATTCCACCATTATTTTGCCGTTTTCCAATTCAGGGCAAAATATATCTCGTTTATATTTATAAAAAAATTAAGACAATATAAGTATTCGTAATGATAATAATACCTGATACGCAATACGACTGGACGGATTACCGATATAAATTAAACAGAGATAATTGATTTTTCAAAAATCACATGTATATATATATATATTTATTTATTTATTTATTTATTTATTTATTTATTTATTTATTTATAAACTTAACAGATAAGACGATAGATGTTATTTAACAATTATAACACCGTTTCCGTCTAATCTGTTAATAGTACAATTATTTAATCGTTTTTTTTTTATTGCGTTCATAATGAAGACATTCCGATAATGCTTACTTTACGCGTAAGTTTTAAGATTCGAATACAATTATTATATTAATTATAAATAGTAATTTATACGCACTTATGTCGATGGCTCAAGAAAATTATTCGAATAGATATAAAACCGAACAATCTCACGCCGTTCGTGTAAATAAATATTAAAATAACATTCGAAGTTTGGCGACAGAAAATAGAACTCGGGAACGAAACGGTACGAGACAAAGGTTCAGACATTTCATATCCTACATACTTATAAAAGGTTTTTTACGTCATATTTCCAAGTCGATAAAAGTGTTCCGTCTTACGAACAATCGTTCAAAAGATCAACGCTATAATTATAGTAAATTTAATCGTCGGGCAAAATCAAATATGCCTGTATAAAATTGAACGGTCCATGTAAAAGATTTAAATAACTAGGTAATGTCTTTACTCGGTAATATATTTACGAGCATATTGCTTATATGATAATTTATTCCGGAATATAAAAATATATCTGTAATAAAAATTTGGTATTCAGGTTCTAAATATTTAAATAGAACCGAATACTTTTATAGATTAACGACGCGTTGTGTTCAATTATTTCAAATATTTATAATACAAAGTATAACACGGACCGTTTATTCGATAAAAACGATTATTGTCGTAAGTTTAAAATAAATATAACGCGAATTCGAGCAATTTTAATAATAAATAGCGTTTGTATAATGCGCGCGAAGCGGAATCGTTGTCTATTGTACAAAATAGAATGCGTTGTTAAGATATTCAACCGTTCACGATGTGCCGAGTACACGATGGAAACAAATTGCTCTTGTTCGACGAAAAACTGAAATTCGCGAGGGTACTCCCAAATTCGTTTGATCCGCGCGGAACAACAAAAATGTACCGACAACACGAATTCCGGAATTTTGCGCGATCAATATACTCGTAACGACGAATTTAGACATTCGTAACTAAACGAAACATCGAAATATAGAAAAATTAAGGCGTCCGGCTATTTAGTGACTTGAAACACTTAAAACGTTTATTTCGTCTAGGGGGGTGACGAATTCGATATTTCTTTATAGGCACCTGCGATTTCAATACACCGTTACTTGGTGGTAATATATATATATATGCATACGAGAACTATCGTAAAATCAACCTCAGACGGGGAATCTATTTAAAAAACAACTAAAAACAATAATTAATCGCGTAAAATAGTTTCATAATTCACGTTTAAATTACTTTTCTACCTAACCTCCGTTTAACTTTATACATTTTTCGTAATATGGAACGAGTTATTGTATAGCCTCCCTAGAAAATGGTGTCGCCGACGTGTTTCGAATCATTGATTTACACCGTTCAGAGGTTTCTCGTTACTCGCAATATTTTGTGACGTGACGGACGATTTCATTTTCGGAAAGAGGAAGAAGAGAAGAATCACTCGTTGCAATATCAGAACTGTTGGGAAGGAGGGGAGGGGTGTTCAAATCATTGAAATGCTCGACTAAAGTTTTCGTGTGTGCAGCAATGTGTGGTTACGTGTTAAAACGCAGAAACAACACACCTTTGGTAAGCGTTCTTCGTCTTTTATTTCGATATTTGTCGTTCTCAACTAACGTAGTGTTTCACAGGTTTATCATCACTCGTCATTATATTACCTTAAACAGAGCATAGTCGACGACGAATTTGAGCTGCGCTGTTTCCTTCGGTTTGTAAAAAATAAATTGCGCTTCGCACCCCACAGACGGCGAATGATAAAATTGTATGTGTGGTTACGGCAAATAATTGAACAATACTGATCGAAAACAGTCGAAATTCTGCGTGTTAGAATAATGTATTGGTTGTCACACGTAACAACGTGTGAACGTATCGAATTGTAACACATCGAAAATAGACTTTGAGATAACCGTTGTGGGCATATACAAATACATCGGTGCGTAATGTTATTCGGTAATTACCAACGTTTGGGCGAAAGAAACGCGCGAATACGTACGTTTTAAAATCCGATCTCTCGTGCGAAATTCTTTTACCGTTTATCCTTCACCACCATCGCCATCGCTACAGTCACCACGCCTGCTCATAACCGACAACACATAATTAATCGATTTCGTCGGCCCTAACCGGGCAATTCTATTTTGTGCTTGGTCGGAATCGTCAATGTACACGAGAGCAAAATACGCGAGCGAAAATGTTTGAAACGGATTGTTGACATCGTTGTCGGTGGTCACGCTTCGAGAGCGGTTAAACTTTTCGGCCGATTGATTCACAAAGGCCGTACGCGTAACGCAAAAAAAAAAATAGCGCGTCGTTTCACCCTAAATTCGACGCAGGGTACCGACTTATTTCCTACTGGTTCGCTTACCTCCTACGTGTACACTATTTCGAAGGCACACGCTAGTCCTGCGTTCTCGTACGCGTAGACTTCTATCCACACGTAGCGATCTCCGAGCGCGACGTCTAAGTTCACATAATCGGACATTGCGCACGCGCACCCATCGCACGTCGCGTTAATATATCGAATACTACGCGCACACACGCGCGCACACGGAACCCGACAAAAGGCAAATACGTCGGTTTCTCCGAGACACACACGACACGGTCAATTTGCCCGAGCTAAAATTGACGACCCGCGAACGCGCATTTATGAATAAATTGTACTCGCGTTTTCCTGTTCACCAATTGTTCCACTCGCATTATCATCTTTATTTGTTATTCTATTGGTTTTGCGCGCGCGCGCGTGCGTGTGTGTGTGTGTGTGTGTGTGTGTGTGTGTGTGTGAGCGCTACTGTACGCGCACACATACACGTATTATCCAGTACATTGCGCACCCGTGTATCCGTTCGCACGTATCGGAGCCGTACACTGTAATCATTTAGGGTAAAAATTAAAACGTTACTATCAGCCCGAAGAAATCGTTTTGTTTGTTTGTTCAACATACGCACAGGCACATATACACGCACACGCACATAACTTATTAGTACACACGTACGTCGGGTTTATGATAATAGGCGCGCACTACCGAGACCGTGAATTATTATTAGGAAGGCGCAACCCGAGCAACCGTATTATTACCAACAACCATCTTGACCCCCGGACTCATATACGACGTTTGAATGTGTACGCGATCCACGTACGCAATTATCGTCGTCACTATTATTACTATAACGTGCGCTTTATTTTTTATGTATGTACATATATTATACCTCTATAATACACAAAACTGTGTTCGTTTTGTTACCTGTTTCCAGTAAAAATGTTCGCTTGACCATTTCGGATTTTATCGCTTTATTTGTACGTACACACACACACACACACACACACACACACACACACACATATATATATGTATACTTGTATGTCACCGCACGTATAGGTCTGAATAACGATAAATAATTACGTCGTTTATGTTATATCCGTGTGATATTTAATAATATCGAATTCCCAGTTTTTTAATTTTAAAATATGAACGTAATTATAAAAAGTGTTTGGCGCGTCACGAACAACGCTATTAGAAGATTTTGAACCATAATTCGGCAATGTACTCGATAGTCAAATCATTTTTATTCGAAATTCAGCGTATTATTTGGTTCTCGTTGATCGACGTTCAACGTCCGTACGATAATCATGCATATAGGTTATATCATAATTCACGCCGTTATCGATATACAATTGCAAAACCGAATAAACGCAACGGGTTTTCGGTAATATTAAATACGAATTATTTATACATTTCGAGTTTTGTATCGATCGATCACAATAATAGTGGGAAAATAATTATAATTACAGCCTTAAATTTTGATTATCGGACGATTTTCAAATTAAAACGTTCATTTTACTAGCGTGTTAACTAAATTCATTTACCGGTTAAATATTTTAGGCGATAAATTTATACAAAATTTTCGTTAGACAACTTTTTAAATATATTTCAACAGCCAAATAAATATTATTAGTTATAATTTTGTCGTTTTCGTGTAATAAGTAAGTAAACGTGTTATTTATGTAATCGTATAGACTGCATAAATTTGAATACCGTTTGTTATGTGACTAAAACGGATATATATATATAAAGTTAGTATTTAATAAATACATTGTCATTAACGACGGAATCGTCGACTCAACGACTTTCGTTCGATTGTACCGATTTATTGGACGCATTTAAATCGGTCGCTATATAAAATTAGAGAGATTAAAATAAAATTATAATTTTTCTCCGAAATTGTACGTTTCAAGGTTTGTAATTTTTACGCGCGGATAAATGTCTGAAAAGGGTTATTATTTTCTCGAGTTAGTAACGTGAAAAGCGATGAAAAATCGTTTTTCGTTTGTACTCGGCTATTTATTCGCAAGCTTTTTGGCGTAACGTTTTTATTTTTTTTTCGTCAGTTTTATCGCCGATGACCGTCGGTGAACGACATGTGGGAAAACGAAAACCTACACGCGTGTGTATGAAGTCACGGATGACCGAGGTACAGTATACGCGCGTTTTTTTTTTTACACACGATTTTAATTTCGTTTGCGCGTAAAAACACACACACACACAACAATAACAACAACAGCGACGACTTGAGGCAAAAAAAAAGAGAAAGAAAATAGAGAGTAAACCCGGAGATAAGAACGGCCGTCTAAATTCGTACATATACACAACGTGCTAGCGCGCGCACACGGTGAACGTGGATTTTTGTATTTAGCTGACGTGAAACAATGGTTTATACCCGTCGGAAATTTGCTCGTGAGCGAACGAGTAATGAAGATCGTGAAGTCGTGAGATACCGTTGTTTGAGGGGCTCCGATAAATTACACACGCGTACGTACTATCCGGGGCACATAAGAATAAAAGATATATAGATGTCCGGTGTTATTTGCTGTATCCAGCGTTTATATACGTATATATATATATATATATATGTTTTTCCACTCTTTTTATCGTCTCTTCCATTTCTCCGTCGTGTACACGCGTACGTTTATTCTCGCGCGCGCCTTATTGGACTTGATACGGTCCGACCCGATTACTTCAAAAACTACGGCGGCTATTACACAAACACAAACACACGCACACAAGGCCCGCTCTCGTCGTAATCATTATTGTCTTAATTATCGTAATTATTACCGTACGATAGTCGGTTTGAATCCACCCTATCGGACCGTGCGCCGGTGGTGGCCGAGATTCTCGTTTCGCCGACGTAAATTTTCCATCAACCGACCGTCCACCGTTATCACGTAATAAAACGTTTTGCGGTCGCCGTTGTCGTCATTTATTGTACCTAATATATATATATATATATATATATATATATACCGTCGTCGTCGTCCGATTTATTTCCGAATCGGTAACTTGACTATCATCACACCCACACACACACACATACACAAGAACCTAATGACAACGATCGCGTTGACCTCCGGCGAAAATTATACGAATTATTTTGTTTTATTTGTTTTTTTGTTTTTTGTTTTTGGCGTTTTTGCATTTTTTCTGCTTTTGTTCCCGTTTGTACCGCGCACTGCCCCACTCGTGTACAGAACACCGTCCACGTTCGTCAAACTTATACACGACCGATTAATAGGAGCCACGACGTAATAATAATCGTAATAATTGGCCATTTTCGGACGTGATACGTCGATACGGTTTGCCGAACGGGCTCTGTTGTTTTCGTACCGTTTAAGTGCGGAAATGAATACCGACCGAGTTCGAGCGCGCAAATTGCCGACGATTTGACCGGACGCGGAACCCCAGAACGTTACGTCCGTCGTCCGGTTCAATAATTGATGGTATCGTTCGATTTCGATTGGAACGATTATTATATAAATCGCGAACCGTTGTCGATAGAAATACTGAAGAAGGAAACCGGGTCGCGCGATATATTTATCGATTATTCACGTATACATGTGTAATTATATCCGGACGGGAATGCAAGCACGATACACGGCTATTATTGTAGGGAACGAAGCGTAGATCGCGAGGCGTTTGGGAGATCACTGACAACACGGACAGCAGAGCGATTGTCGAGTAAAGTAATTTTTTTACG
Organism: Geopemphigus sp. TES_GeoC_2020; assembly: GCA_025469175.1. Lineage (NCBI taxonomy): Eukaryota > Metazoa > Arthropoda > Insecta > Hemiptera > Aphididae > Geopemphigus > Geopemphigus sp. TES_GeoC_2020. Next base: position 16,636 of record JAIPRN010000578.1, read on the forward strand.
ACGAAAATTCTCGACATATTACGAACGTAAACAATTTCGACACATTTTTTATTCCTAGACAATCGGCAATAGTATATCGTTTAATTGATTTCGTTTTAAGGAAATAATAATTCGTTCGTACTTACGCATATCGCGTTCGTGTATTCCATAGTAGTTCGAGGCTTATTTATTATACACCGTTCGTTTATGTTTATTGAACGGCAGATAGTTTCGAACGAGTTTCGATAATCTATATAATACTGTATATATAAATATGTTATAAACTCGTACTTACACGCGGACAAAATTCCACACGCTTTATTTTATCAAAAGGTTATGATTACGCTAGGTGATGAGGATCAAAACAATAAATATCATTTGGCGAGAATGACTATCATTAACTATGCGGCGCTAGAACGCTAGCGTATATAGTATTAACGAATAGACTATTAAACGTTCGCGTTTATTAAAAAAGATTTAGTCAAGTTAAGAAGTGCGCGTATGATTTTATGGAAGCGGTACTGAAATTCTGTATTTCGATTTCAACGATTAATTTCGTAACACTCGAAATAGTTTACCGCGCTATAAATATATCGGCGTTTTCTATTTATTCGACAATAATTATAAAACGCGTCTAGAGTTTCAAATAATTGTCGACCGAGTCTACCAAGACTCATGAATGAAAATTGTATTACTCAGAATAATATAAATAAAGGTTTTCGGTATAAACGATACGGGCAATTTATGAATAAGGCGCGTTCTTTCCGCATATAATATACGAAAAATTCGTTTTCTAACGCGGCATATTTCTGAGACTACTGTTTGCGATCATAATAATTCTCGATTATTATCGAACGAGACTCCTGGCAAGATTAGCGGACTAGATAGTTAATTGTGATTCGAATTCGTCGAATGAAAAAATTAATCTGTAATAATATTGTTCGCCCCCACGCGGCGAGTAGCGTAAAATTTTTCCGAAAATTCACATTTTAGGACAAATACTTAATCGAAATAGGCACGGCGAAAATTGGCGAAAAACCGACTTCAAAGTCTTTTAACGATTATTTACCGACAATTACCGCGACTGGTACTGTGTTTAGAAATTGTAACGAACGCCCTTTGCTGAAGTTTGTTTAAATAACGCCGATGATATTGAATCGTTTAAAAGTTATTTCGCTCTATCGGGAAATCAACAAAAGTATTCGTAAATTCGAACGGGTCGATGAACAAAATATAAAAATTAAAATTAAAATTAATAAGAAAATACGGCGCGTTCAAAAATTTAGACGCTATTCGAAACGAATAATTTACTAGCGCCATTAGATCCAAAAAGTGGAACAACGACAAAATATTATTGAAATTGACAATTTTCGCTAAAAACCGCGACAAACGTAAACAATGTTGGAAAAGCGTTTGGATATTTATTATAAGCGAATTTGTTCGAACGTATAATTAATTAACAGCGAGTATAAAATCGCCCGATGGTCGACGGTTGACAGTTGACACCAAGAAGACCTTGCGTCGTAAATTCAGATTTCCAATGTAGTAATACGTGTATCGAAATGTATGGTTCAAGGTAATTGCTATTATTAAACAGTAACAGAAAATGCGTTAAAGGAAACTTCAATCGAGTGCGTAATTACCTAATCGAATCGGCTAAACACGTAACAAATATGTATAGGTATGTTTTTATCGAGTTAATTTGCCCCATTTCGAAGTTGGACAAAAAATTTCAAACTAAAAAACCATAAACGACGAGAAATGGACATTATACGAAACACGCTTCGCTTTTTTATATTTTAACCGCAAATAAATTGAATCGTGGGTGAATCGATTGGTTGCAAAACGTTTAAAAAATAATAACACTAATACGTATCCGAATACAAAATAAACGCAAACGATTTGATAAAATTGAACACGAATCTCGATTGTTCTCGTTTATCAACGTCGACGATACATTGTATAATTCGGAACGTAATTAGTTAGTTCGCAAAACAGAATTCTATACGAAATATGTGTCTTTAATTTTCCCGGTGATATGTGTTTTTCAAATCGTGTACGCATACAATACAGCGTACTCGTGGTACCTAAACACTTACAGGTAACCATTTACTCACTGAACCAAACGTGGTAACGAAACCCGCTCGTAGTATTACGTACCCCTAGATAATGGCCCGTATAGTTTTTGCGTTATTCTTACGTATATAGCGCAGGTTTCGGAATAATAAAACGTCCGCAACAAGGGGCCGAGGAAATGAGGTGGGGGACGTATGTGAGAGTATATTTATAATAGCGGATGTGATGGTGATCGTGGTGGTTTGTCGGAGAGGAGGTAATAGACAAAATGACTAAACGTCATTACGATTGTCGTCGAGGAACGGGGTGAGGTTAGGTTACCTGGGAATATAGACGGGAAAACCGGGCGGCTGGCCTATTACGTGCGTGTATGTGACGTTCGTCGGAGCCGGTATTGATCGTTTCGATCACGCGAGATAGCAGCGGGTTGGTTAAACGCCGTAAAATACGTAACCTATGTTTAAGACTGTGTTCGCGGTTACAGCTGCGAGACGGTAATTATTATATTTTTTTTTTTTACTCGCGCCGGCGACACGTTATACGGACGTATATGATGCGCGCGCACAATATAATGGCCCATTATGAATGGGGAGGCCAAATGATACTGTGTGTGTGTGTGTGTGTATGTGTATAAACTATAATATTTTATTTCCGTGGTTGGCCGTCGCCGTTACCGCCGCGCCACAGTGATTACTACGTTGTCGGGTCGCGTATATTCGAAGCGTTTTAGACATACACGCATAACACGGGTTTCTAATGATAATATTCTCGTGTACGAAAATCGAGGGAAAAAAGTGAACGGAAAGAGTGGAGGAAAATCCGAAAAAATATAACGACATAAGTCAGAAGGAAGTGTCGACATATACAAACACACACACACAAACACACACCGACACACATACACGCACGTACGCGCATACATACAAGTTTGTCTGATTGCCACGGTTCACATTGCAGCAACAGGTAATGCGGTAAAAATTGCTGTACAAGAAGAACAACCACGTGTACCTACGTCAGGCTCGTTTTTAGCCGGAAGTGACTTTCATTAGTGAAATGTGTATCGTGTGTATATATGTGTATATATATATATATATATATATGACTCTTTCCCGAGTATTTACGGGAAGTTGAATTAAAACGACATCACGGTCTTGTTAAATGTCACACGGACCGCTTTGAATTTATCCGTTCACCCGTTTGGATGCTCGGTCACGGTGGTCATTTGTTTTATATTCCTCCGAAACCGTCGCTGTTTTTGAGTGAAATAATTTTTATTCGTCTTTTACCTGCCCGTAACCGCCAAAAATCGAATTCTTAATTTCGATTGTACACTAGCCATTCACGACAAACTGTTTAATTCGTATAATGGTAGGCTTCGTGTATTAAAAACCTCCAAAGGTCAACACGAAACGTATTATTACAAAATATTATTCGTTCTATGCATTAAAATATGAAATAAGATCATATATAAATGTCGTAGATAATATTAATATTGGTTCGTCATATCGCTGAACGATAAACTTATTAAAGAAAATGTCCCGTTAAATGTATTCGATATTTATATTTGCCTCCAATCACCAAACGATGTCTTAACCGATAATGAGAAATAAATAGGTATTTATGAACGTTGATTTTCAATATTATAAACCAAACTTAAAATTCAAAATTTACGATAGACGTTAGGTAATTGTAGTCTCTTGCATGTTCGTCTTATAAAGCCGTACACGTTTGTTTATTGTGATTTTTTTCTTTCCCATTTTAAGAATGATCTACAAATTTTGAATGAAAAATTAACAATTAAGATTTTTATACTACGTAAATAGTTTCAAACGCGTAATTCAATTCAATACGAATTATTAATAAATATCGTAAACAATATATTGATATTTACAATCAACAAGAAATGGATATTGACAATGTTATATATATTTATTTATTTAAATTTATATATACATACACGTTTCATATGTTATTTGAATTTGTAATCAATACTTATATTAATTTTACCTTGTTTACTTATCGTTAACTGACGAAAAGGCATTATATATATATATATAAATGAATTGTTTTCTGACTTTCGGTTTATTTTATACTTTAATTTCCGAATAATATCACCACTAGAGTTGAATTATTTTATTTCGAACGTACGTTTGGTAAGACGCATTCTCGATATTATCTCGAATTTGTGTGTATAATAAAAACTTGAGACCGTGGTTCATCTTACACGGTTCGTACAATAATGAACCATTTAAATTGCAATCCAGAAATAAAATGTGGCTGGCGAACAGTGACAGAGCGGGTCTGTTTTCGAGAATTGTTATCATTTTAATGTATGGCAATTATTAAAAGTGTATAAACAGCTGCGAAATATTATGGCGATTAATATTGAAACCCGATGGAATTCATTTTTCAAAACAATGAAGAACTCGGTTATAATATCTTTACAACGTATTTATAAGTTATTGTATCTATTATATTCGGCGCTATTGTTGAAAATATTATTTCCAACGTAATTTCCATTCACATACTGTTAATCCGTTTTAAACGATTTCAGCGCCTCCGTTTGATGTGCGAATTACCCGCTGTCGTTTATATTTTCTAACCTTGGCTCTAAATGCACACGTACCTATGACAACTAAAATCAGTAAAAAAAAAACCACTAAATCGTTTACGAATAAACGTTTCATGGTCTACGATTTATGCGTGAAACATTTTCCTTTACCTTGAATCAATAGATAATAATTACGTCGGGATTTCACTTAAATATAAATAATTACATTTTGGTATTGATTCTTAACCATCGGAGGAAAACTATCTATTCACCGATAATGATTTAAAGTCACGAAACAAATGAAATCGTCAGTAATAATAATTCTTATCCACTTGGAGTCCTTAAGTTACTACCAAAAGTATCAGATAGCTTACACTATACAACGGTATTCGTTCGAAGTTTAAATTATGTTTAATCGATTTAATTTCGAATCGTTCTCATACGTTATCAATCTCAAACCGACATATATACAAACTCGAACAGTTATGCAATTGTAACATTCGTCCCGAAGATTATTAACGAATTATTTTATTTACGAACTACGTAATTTTAAAAAATGATAAAGGTCGAATTGATTGATATTTAAATTCGTTTATGTATCACGTTATTAATTTAATGTAACGTGTTTCTATTGTATGTTACGTATCTTGAGCAAGTGCGCGTATAAATCGTTTTTGTTTATCAAACTAAACGCGAATGAATTGGAAATGTTGAAGAATTTACTATGACGCGACATTTAAGAAAAAAATCTAGCGTACGGGAATTACAACCGGGAAAACGAATTATTTAATTCGTATTCACGTAGCACGCTGGAAAACGTTCGAATATTTTACGTATACTCGAAAAATGTACACGATGTATGTATATTTGAAATAGGTCGATCGGGCAAATTACACCCGGAAAATAATACACTGGCGGAAATTCATTGTAATTTCATAAGCTTATCGTTGATTACGAGAAGTCCACGCTAAGCGTCGAAGTTTACCTAAGAAACGATCGATCCCGTTCGCCGAATTGTATTCGTACATTTCCTGGGCACTTGTTAGCCGTCAACGAGTCCGAAATATTCCATAAACCGATTAGTGTTTTATGATGTTGAATCACCCGGACTGTTTACAAAACAATCGAAAAACAACGCACCACCGTCGAATCAAATACGATTTTGTTTTATTCGGATTCGACATTCTAACGTTTCATTAACTCGGTGTGGTCCCTGTATGTACACGGCAGTGTATAGCGATAAAGCTGATTGGCGGGATGGGGGAACGCGAAATCGTCGAATTTATACCAACGTGGTTCGGAACAACGCGCGCGTTTACTGTATACTTTTTACGAAATAACAAAAATCGTAATAATGAAAGCCGTTGGAGAGGCGGTCACGTACGGAAAACGGCCCATCGGAAAACCGTCGTTAAAACGGATTCGGCGGCGGAGATAATATCGTATTTTTGGACTGGGCGCGAGACGATTGCGACGACGTGCGCGGAGGGGCGCAATGCGTGTTAAGCACGCAGAAATTGTGAAAAACAAACCTCGGGACATTATCGTGTCCGGACTATTTGGCGGCGGCAACAACGAAAACGGCTATAATAACTTTTGTGCATGCATACATTATGATTATGGCGTTACGTGTGTGTGTATATATGTGTTTGTGTGTGTGTGTGTGTACGCGTGTGTGTTCACGGTGTATTTGTGTTTGAATGACGGTGAGCGCGTCGTATACGTACGCGTGTGTGTACATGGGCGGCAGCAGAGCAAGGTTGTGCCTTGCACCTCACACGCTCGTGCTCGCTAATAATCAAAACGTAACTAATCACCCCGAGCACGCTATATCTAATAATAATAATAATATATGCAACTCGAAACGGAACCAAACACACACGCGCGCGCGCAGTACACGATACACATCATACCCCGACTCGGAGTTGTCTTTTGAAATCTGAACTGCGGTTGTTACACGGGGCAGGGGACAATCAACTGCTAAGAGAATATCGTTCGTTCGCGTCAAGGTTTTCGACGATTTCGTCAATCGCGAACCTTCTTCGTTTACCTCGAACGATATTTTTTCGACTAAAAACCGGCGCACCTACGTCGGAGAAACGCTGAATCCGAACTAATCGTGCACGCGTGTCGTACATCCAACGATACATGTAACGGCATTCCGACGATATTCGTCTCTGCCCGAGCCAAAAACAACAACGACGTTCACGAGAGAACACGAACGTCGAAACGTCGCACGATACGTCGTATTACCTATTCACTAAACGACGTGTACGACGCGAAACTTCTCGATGATCGCTGTGACGAATTACGACACGCAGTGGCGTATTTATGGATGGGGGAACGGAAGGTATTAGGGGTTTTCCAGACCTCAGAAAATGTTTGAACATCTCAAATTCTAAGTGTGTCAATAATATAATTGTGGGTTTATTTTGTAAATTATAACGAAGAAAAGTAAATAGTTTAACGTTTAATGGAAGTATTTCTTCGATTTCGTTAATTAATTTTTATACAAAATCCGAACGAAGCTAGCGTATAACAATATTGGTGTGTGCACGGCAACATCATTTTGTCACAATCAATGGCGTTTTTCGTAAGACATTCAATAATATCGTCCAGATCGTGCCCTCGGAGTTTATAATGAATAACCACGTTTACGATAAAATATGTATATTATTTAACATTAAGTATATTAACGTATACATTCGGGTGCGTGTGTGTGTGACGTGTATCTAAATTAAAACAAGTAGCACGGTGAATGATTTTTTTTTGTTACAGTCGTGCATTTTGACACGAACTCGTGACATCGCATGTGTCTGCTTAATTTGTTAAATAAAAAGTCAAGGTACATGACGGCGGTTGTGTTTAGGGTCTAGTGTGTAAATCGAAAGGGTTGCGAGTACATAATTCGTGAAAATTAAAGAAAAGAATAGCTTAAGGAAATTAAAAACTGTCTAATAGAATAATTACGCGTTTTCATTATTATTATTATTATTATCGCGTTACGGGGAGGTTATTTTTTTTAAACTTAAATTCCGTTTATTTTTCGCCAAAAGTCACAAAAATACCGCCCGAAAAAGGTAATCGTATTTATAGCGCCGTGCAACCTTAAACTAGAGTTATTAATGACGCCATCGGTCACGGAGCTTCCATATTATTTTACTCGCAGTGGGTTTAAACTCCGTATAATATGACCCTGTAATATGTATACACGAGATAATTTCGTGTAGGTAACTCGCAAAAAAACAAGTCAGGCCAGCCACTTTTTTCGGATATATCACCGATATCACGATTAAAAAGCATGTATTAATGTCGACGCAATACGTACGAAATAAATATTCATAAAGCGAAATATATAATTAGAATGACAACGAATCTGACGAAATATTCACGGACGCAATTTCAAAAATTATCGACGCATTGGTCAAAAAATATGACACACGCGTTCAGTTTAAAAGGACGAACGACTTTTTTACTATTTTTTTTCGATCGAATAGAATTTCTTTTAAATTTACCTTACGCTTAATTATTACCAATATTCTACAATATCATAATAATATATTCGGACCAATAAAAATTCCCATAATTAAATGTATTTTACGCAACGCCGTGTTTATATTCATTCGATGTTCAAACGTTTTAAACAGTTTTTATGTTATAAGAAAATTTAATTATTTTATAGAGATCTGTTACAATTGTAATCCGTCTAATTCTTTAGTCGTTACGATTATGAAAATTATTAAAATAATACGGACGTTATAATGATTCGCTAAGGGCTATACATTTATTTATCAACAATCCTGTGCAAAATATCGTTTGTTCGCGTTGTCGTTATTTATAATAAAATATCCCGGTACCGATGTAAAAGCGTCGACGTTTTTGAAATTCTATCATTACGTCCCGCAAATTACTGATAAAGAATAATGGTTATTTTTGATAAGTAAAAATTTATGGAATCTGATCGTTTTACTGTTATTTCGTTAGTCTATAATATTTTTTTATAATTTAAGCCGGCTTGTTCCGAACAATAAAATTTAACTAGTACAGAGAAACAATAAGAAAAACCGTACATATTTTTCGAAGAAAAATGAAAATGGGCAATTTGGTTTGCAAAAAATATGGTCGCGACCAAAACCGGAATTTTTTTGTTCATAAGAAGAACTGAATCCTTGTTGAAGAAATTGTTAGATGGAACAGATTCGTGGTATGAAAATACGATAACGATACAAATGCATTGTAGACTGCGCGTGTCTTATAGATTAAACGGAACGATATATTCGTCGAATGATTGACGAGAAAAATACAAAAATCAGAGCGTAATATTGACGGTTACGATTATTCTCCATTGTCGGTATATTTTCTTGATCGTACTGAAAATTCAAAAAATATACGTACTCGTGTACTATACGGATACGTTCATAGCGTGCCAACTAATTAATATGTTTTCGGAATATGTTATTTTTGAAATTTGAACTACCTACAATATATAAAAAGAGTATTATAATGATGTTTTCATATATATATATATAGCGTAGAAACAAATAATAAATCGTTTCCAAGTGCAAATGACGGTTTTCATTAATATTATTTCGGGTTAAGGTTTTGATTTCAATGGCCCGTGATTCCGACTACAGGCAGCGGAAAACTTGATTTTTCACCGCCTAATGAAGTATTAAAACCGACGTATTTAACAGCGTTTGCAATCGTATAACACAACGTATAGTATACACGTACATGTAATACGTTTTTTTTTTTTTTTGGACGACCCGTCGCTATAGTGTCAGTCCGTTTCTGACGCAGTTATCGTTTCGCTTGAAGGTTACGCGTATACACTTTAGCGGTTCGCCGACGGTAAAATACGAGCGGAGTGTGTCCCCCCGTGAAATGTCTACTGGCGACCCTGTGAGTATCGAAAACGAGGTTACGTGTTTTCAGTATTTAGGTACGCGGGTACGCATGAATGGACCGGGTTTAGTGAACTGTGTTTGATGGCTGTAAAAATCGGCAGCGCCGTCGTCGCCGTCACCGGGTTGCTCCTCCAAGGATGAATTCACATTAATTAAATTCTCGTTTCCCACTGTGATTCTTGTTTATTGATTTTCCTTCGTTTTCGGGTCCTCGCGGTGTTTTTATTTTCTTCGTTTTTATTAATTTCTTTTTCTTTTTTTTTTAGTTTTCTTTTATACGTTCGTTCGTTATTGCTTATTCGTATATTTTTTAATACACCAACAACGCGCATTACTAGTGTTTGGGAGAATAGTGAACAAGGAATATACACACACACACACATCGGTATATAGAAGAGTATAAGGAAATTGAGAAAAAATAGAGTTTATAATACAATCCACTAAACGCGTTGAAATCAAATAGGAAACAACGCGTCGCCGTCATCCATGTTTCGTTATTTTTTCTTTTACCTATATTTATGTGACCAATATTCACGCTTCGTATACGATTTACTCCCATAAATGTACATTATTAATCGTATCAAAAGTTAACATTTGGCTAAGAATTTCGTTTCGTCACATATTTTTACGATTTTTATTCGAAAAACAAAATATATATACAAACTTAAACACTTAACTTAAACAATACCGTACGAATCAACCGAGTAATCGATTACGTTAACTAAAATCTATGCGAAATATTGCGTGCGGTTAGGTCTACTGTATTTCATAGGACATATTTCATAACGAAGTAACGACGAGCGTATTGAAATTCTTATTTATTCGTTAAGTATTTTTTTTTAATGAAAATTAAAGCCAATAAGAAATTATAAACGTTCCCAATGACCATCGTCTATTTATAATAGGTACGTTATTCCAACAATTAAACTCCTATTTTCTTAATATGTCCTAGATATAACAGTTTTGCGTAATGTCTATATATATAAAAGAAAGGTTCAAAACGATTAAAAGTGAAATACTGAAATTATTCAAAATTCAATATCTGTATAATTTTTATCGTAGAATCGCGTGAGAAAAACACATTTTCATTCTAAGACAAAACATCTTAAACTTAATTGATTATCTCTTCGTAAATTATAGACGCTCTATACATACGATACCGACAAGTTTAATTCGATTAAATATCAATATTCAAAAGTGCGGATACCGATTTTTTACGCGATTGATAGTATTTAATATCAGTGCTACCTAACGTATGATACGTTAGGTTTTGGTCCGTTTTCGTAGCGTATTCGAATATCACGGTGTTCGCGTCGCGTTTTACGATAACACAAATGCAGCGTCGATATCATATATTTTGCTCGAATTCCGTTTTCCAAAATCGAACGAAGTACGTTGGCACGGTTCGATAAATATCATCTAATAGCAGAATTCCGGACAAACCAAAAATATCGGCGATAATAGTTCATTTACAGGGATTTTAGATTAATCGATACTATACCAAACACGACGACGCACAATGCAGTTATGATTCAACAATAATAGTTTCGTAGTAACGTATAACGATTGAACGTGACAAGTGAAAACCGGTTAGTAAAGCGTGAAAAAAATTAATAAAAGCGTTCTCGGAATTTTCCATTATCAATTATTTCCACGGAAATATTTAAAGTCTAAATTATAATGAACGGTATAAAAGCGTATAATAATAATAGAAAATATCTATCCACATCTGTATTTGTGGCGCTTCTTTGTTCATTCAATTGGCTAGTACCTTGTCGTTAATTTTTTTTTGCGATTCCATTTCGTGCCTTGATAACCGGTGCACGGGCGCATGCGACTTGTACGGTAACTTTACGTTCACGATGAGTAGGAAAACTAATCGTATTTTTTTGTTTTTTTAAACCCATTCGTTCGTGGTGCCAACGTGCCCGATTTACACTATATCATACTTCGTCACGTTTACACTCTAATTACTAATTGCTCACGAGTTGGTTGACTACGAACAGTCGTACGGTGTACAGCTAAATGTTTCGCATTGTTCAAAGAGTCCCGCGTTTATTCATCAAATCTCGTACGAATGTCATTTTTTTTTTAAACGAAATATCGTCGTGAAACGCCAATAATTCGACGATACGTTTTTAATAGACACGTCGACGCCTTTTTGTTGCTATGAATTAGGTAATATTAAAATACTATTAATTATCTTCGATTAACCGTCATGTAGCTCAACAGTGTATCTATTGTAAATACGCGCTCGTATTTTATATTGTCTATATCGTGTTGGTTTCGTTAATTGTTTTTTCGTTCATTAACCACTATTTTTTCGAAAAAATTAAATAAAACTAGAAAACGTTAAATCATCGAATAACTTTAAACAAAAAGTTAATTTTCAACCACTACGCTAACACAAAAAAAATCAAAAAATTTGCGCATAATATAAAAACTAGACGTGGAACGTTTGTCTCATTTTGCTATTTTACGTTAAAAAAACAGCGGTGTATCACAACGATATTCTCGACGGTACTTAATTCATTTTTTATGTATTCAAATGTATTCAAATGTCAAGTTTTCGTATAAAAATATGAATATTCTTTCGTGATTCGTTTACATTTAAATTGCATCGTTAGAAAATGATTCGATTGGCCACGCGTTCGAATTACCGGTCTTCGACGATAATATTAAAAAATAAAAACTAAAATTAACGCCGGTAGGACGCAAAAATATTTTATAAAAAATCGTAGCAATTTGATTTTAGAACCGAATCTAAAATCAAATTACATTTTCTAAATAACGGTTTGAACGGCGAATACATGTAATGTAAACCCGCGTTACCACGTGGTTCAATAAAAAAAAAACAACATACTCAAATAATATAATATTTACGTCGTATAGAAAGTACATTATTCGACAATTGACAGTGATACGTATACTATGACTTCACCCAAAATAACGTTCTAATATAATGACGCGAATAAATATTAACTATAATAAATTACTTATGCGTTACTCACATACGTGTATTTTACGTACGACTCTTTTTAGGTGGTCAATCATTACATAAAATCGTCTATTTTAAACGACGACGCGTCCATTTACTTGTCGAAACTCGTAATAATTCATAACGAACTCTAAAATAACCACAACATGGGGAGACCCCGTCATCGAAAATATCGGGTGGAATAAACGTAGTTATACGAAACTAATAACAGATTCGTAGAAAGCGCGTAACGTCAAAACAAATTGCTAGTACGTATAAGGCGAAAATGTATAAAACAATTTTCTTTCGCGCAAACGTAAAAATAAAGGTGGCTCGTGTTCAATGTATTTCGCCAACGACGACGACGACAACGGTATTGATTTTGGAGCACTTCTCCTGTCCCCCTTCCCCCTCTCCACTTCCAACGCCACGTTCGTACTTTCTAAAAAATAATTAATACTACTACGCCACTATGTCGTGTATATATATATATATATATATACGTTATATATATCGTTATAGTAGGTGTGAAAACGAAAAACCCGCAAGACGTTGTTTTTAAGCCGACGAATATAAATATCTCTCACGGGGGTCGTCGATGTCGGTTGCAGGGACGAGGGGTGGCCCGGACTATGGCGCGAGTGTGTGCGGAAGGGGATTTAAGAAAGTAAAGCCCCGTTCGAAAATGGTCGGCTATTTGTCTCTGCGTGCATTTCGTCGGTGGAACAACACGTCTGAAACAAAAAAAAAACCGAAACCAAAAGAAAACGCCGTCAGTGGCATATCGATTTGCATTTTTATTAATTATGTTTCTCGTGTGTTTTTCCTATTGTTGTCGGATCGTATCCATTTGCGGAGGAGGGGAACAACGGACAGAAAAGTACTACTACCTCCCTCCCAACGAACACACACACACACACACACACACACACACACACACACGCGCGCCCAAACGCACGCATATATAGACGCGTAAATATATATATTTACATGTGATGGCGTGAAACGGAACTACGGCGGCGGGGCGACGTCTGACCGAGAGGTAATCACGGGTAATAATTATTAATAATCCCGGAGCGCCGCAGGGCGTTGTCAGTATTTTTCACAGAGACGACTCCCCGTCAACACCTTATCCAAATTACGTTTGTTTGTCCATGTGCGTGCGTGCGTGTGTGTGTGTGTGTGTCTGTGTGTGTGTGTGTGTGTGTGTGTTATTGTAAATAGAAAAAAAAATAAAAGATAATAATAATAATAAATATAAACGCGGTATCCGCGCGCACAAAGACACACGCCCACGTAACCGATATTGTAATATTGATTTTGAAACGCCGTGTGCCTCGTTTCGTGTAGACGTCGGTTACTACCTATCTTTGGGCTCGCGCATATACGTCCAACTTAAACACGTAAACTGCGTATTATTATTAAACGACGCCTTGCGGTCGCCACCGACGACGACCGCGGCGGGCGACGGTAGTACGTGCGCGCGTCCCGAGCGTGTTACGAAAACTTGCGACAAACAAATAACGGTAATAATACGATAACGGTGGACAGCCAAATATTTATCGGCCATTAACTACGTGCAATTATCAATTTGAGAGGCCGACGAACGTTCGCGGTACCCGAAGGTGTCCATTGCTGACAACACGGGTGAAGAAGCACAAATACACACACGTATTGGCGATACGTCCGAACCGACGAATGGCGCCGGGCTACGACGGCGTCCTTAGAGCGACGACAAAAACGCCCACCAACGAAAATAGCCTTAGAATTAGGCGTTAATTCGTTTATGGTATCGAGGAAAAACGTCCGTATATGGGCCCGTTGTGAAGCGAAACAAAAATAAAATATTCGACAAAGACATTATTTTACACGGCACGGTACTACGTAATTTCCGCGAACTACGGTTGTGTACATCTATTTGATTAGCACGATGCCATCTACAACACGTGTGCGTACAAGTGCAAACCACCAATTCTCGTCAGTTACACGATCGTACGTTTTCATTTTCAATATTTATGAACCCAACGGACGGCGAATACGATATTAGGCGTTGCCTTGAAAATACTTAAAAACATTTTTCGATTCAAAATTATTGTAAAATACTATACGAAATACATTTTGAATAAATATATGAAAAAATATATAATTTAATAAAAACACCGATAACTTTTAACTAAACTATTCGTTATCTCTCTCTCTCCCTATATATATATATATATATATATATGTACCGACATATTAAAATAGAGATAAGATAAACATAAAACTATCTAGTTAAACTGTATTTTGCATTTTTATATTGTTCCAAATAAATAAAAATTACAATTTTACGCCACTTCCCATCAAATTTATTATTCTTTTAATTCGTTTTTGTTCACTTCAGTTTCAAATAAGACATCACATAATAGCTTTAAGAAGAAAACGGCTAGTAAAAAAATTATATTTTAAAACTAAATTAATGGATTATTGTTTAATTACATACAATCGAGTCTTGATAAGTCGGACTTCGAAGGGAATTAAAATAATTTCGACCTTTATATTATACGAATTATTTGCTTCATTAGGTGTATAATATTGTCAATGTCAAGATCGAAATTCGAATTACTATGACTCGACTATATATGTAATATAATGTTTATTAGAAATTCCCAGTTTTATTGTTCGCTCTAAATGAAACTTAAAATTATTTTTTTGATAAGGTTGGATGCAATTTATAAGTTCGAATATTTTATTAGAAATTACAAAATATATACACACACATAAATATATATACTCAATTTCCCAACGATTGACGTTAATTTATTTCTTAATTAGGCCGAAAACCTTTTGAGTATTATTATTTTTCCTAAGCCTGGGAATTGGGACTAATGTAAACGTCGATTCAAGTAAATCACTAGGTCAGGTTAGTTACTTATTTGGGCTTTAGACAAAGTTTTTAGGGTTATGTTGATATTTTGAACTCGGAAGCAATTATAAACTCATAAAAGCCACCACGAGCAACGTTTGATTGGTTATTATCAAAATGGATATTAAAGAATACGATCTAAATAATATAAGATTAAAGCTACGATAAATACAAGGTAATTATATTCGTGATATTAGAAAAATATAGTATGTGCATTGACCAAAATGACCGATTATTATAAATATATTGTTGTCGCTAAAATTCATTTATTTACATTGTGGCTCGAGAAAATTAAACCAAACTTTTATTTTTTTTTAAATCTACACATTAAAATAGTTGGTTATTTGATCATCAAGATTTATGCGGTTAAACTGTAGATTTTCAAAAGTTTCACATCAAGCGTTTATTATACTATGTAATTCTAAAGGCCATAATTGGGACAAAACTTTTCTAAGTAAATCATTGCTTATATACTAAATACTATTATAAAAATGAAGTCCCTGTACTCGAGTAATAATTAAAGTACATTTTTCAAATTTTCAAATTTTCGAAATTTGAATAGATATATATAATTATTATTACGCATAAATTAAACTTTAAAACCAAAAATTAAAAATATTTTGAAAAAACAACAAACGATCGAAATTTTGAAAACGTTATATAATTGTGCAACATACGAGTAACGAATTTGTCACATTCATATTAGATAGACCAAAATAAAAAATCGTAAGTAACGAAAATTGATTTTGTCGAAAACTAGTTACGGTTTTACTACAGTTTTTTCGGCGCTTTATTTTATTATAATTTGTTTTTCTAAACTAACCGATAAATCGAAAAATAACTTATAAGTATCGTCAACGTTTACGTTACGCTCGAAACGGGTGTTATTTTTTATTACGATGTCGACGAAAATTTTCGATAACGTGCAAAAATAAAACAAAAACGCTTATAACACAAAAACCGATATCGTTCTAAATCAAAATTACTTTTATTTTTAACTATTATTGACATAGGCGCGGAAACCACACATTTATATTAAATATGCCTTTGCCAACGAAACATTAATTTAAACACAGTCTAGTAAAAATCTGTGACTATAAAACGCTTGGTTTTGGGTCTACTATTGCCTTTGTACAACAACGATGAATTCTTCGTGTTATAAAACGCGCCCGTTTTACGAGCGCATTTTGATTAATCGCTCAGGTAACCAACCCGTTTATTAGCCGATTAATAATTAAACGATATAAACGCACTCGTAGTTATGGGGAGATCCGTGATTATAATTATTACCATAATACCGCGAGAGGGCCATAAAAATCTGTCCCTATTAACGAAATTCGTGTGCTATCGTTCCATTCGTTTCGAATGTTATTTATACGTTCAAAATAGCCGACGACAGATTCCTAGATTTCGAAAAAAAAACACGCGACGTACGTAGTACGAAAACTATTATACGCGAAAAATCGCGCCGATTTTTTCTCCTTAAACGTTCTCAGTCTCGATCGCAAAAAAAGGTTCCGAAATTCTCACAATTGTTTCCATCGCCGCTCTAATATTAAATACGACACCGTTTAAAATAGTAATTCTATAAGAATCTCACACGCTGTTGTAACACGATTTGCCCTTAAGTCGTTTAGGTCACCCTAGTGAAATTAATTTGTTTAACCTCTGACCGCCTCCTCGACTGAATGTCTGAATTGTTTTCTTTTTACCTCGCATTTAATTCCGTTATTTCTCGTATGTACACGAAACTAGTTTCTTTTGTATCGGTTTAACTACGTGTACCGATGGTTAAAACTTGTTTTCGTCATGACAAGTCGGAATTTTACAAACAAATTGTACGCGCGTGTGCTCAATTTTTATTACGGAGAATTATCCATATTAGTAGTACGTTATCGCTCCATAATAATACAATATCGTTTTATTAACAACTAATAAAAAAGCGGGTATATTGTTGAAGTTATCGATAACGCTGGTTCCGATTAGAAACGTGTTCGGCTTCGTTTTATTCCTCGGAAACGAACGAATTCGTTTTCGTCAATTTATTTTTAGTTTTGAACATAAAAGACACAACACCCAATATGTTTTGTCCGAAAAAGTTACGAATTACCGACACGTTTACATGTTCTGTCTGTACTATGGTAATAACGTAATAACCATATAACGACTGTAAGTCTTATACATTTAATTAGGCTTGTTTTGGATTCGACGGTTTTTAATTTCAATAAAACTCTCGTATATCGGAAACGCTTAAATTTTTCAAGCCACGCCGCTTCGAGAATTATATATTTACATAAATATAATCGATATTTTCTATAATGCTGTTACCTATGGAGACTATTACGCGAAAACGATGTTGAATTATATAATTTGACAAGTGTAGTAACGAACTAGAGATAATATATTAGAAATATTTAAAAGTGAAATGTAATTACCGACAATTCACTTTAGTCGGTGAAAACCATTCATTATGATATAACAGTACGTACATTACATCGATAACTTATAACATTTCTGATGTTAGACCATTTTGTAAATCTTTTCAAAAAGATTAAACTTAATAATGTAACGTTCAATGGTACGTCGAAAACAATAATGCTTCAGCAAAGTTAATATTTAAAAACGTTATGTTCGAACCAACGAAATGTATCTACGAACAAGTAAAAACGTGCGAACAATTGCGAGGTAACGTATTCCGATACGTCGATGGCTGTGTATAAATGTTCACAATTTATCCACTTACGAAAAAATAATAAATAAAACGTAACGACGTTATTTTGATTTACGCGGCTTTTAAGTGGGAAACGGGAGGTCAATTTTCTTCGATCGTTCGCGAAATAATAGACGATTATCGTAATCTCGTTTATATTGGATTGTCGATTATAAAACGACCGTACATTTGGGATCAAATGGTTAAAAACTGATTCAGAGATGCAATTGTTATAGGTTAGTGGTTTTATGGAGTCCGTGCTAGTGATAGGTACGTAAATCAAATTTTCAAAACGAGAGAATAAACGCGAACTTAGAACGGAAAACGTCAATTTAAGTATGAAAACAAATTCTGAAGTGAAATTGAAATTCGCGAGGCTCCTAAATTAAATGAAAACATAAATATGTTTTTCAGTACCATCGGAGAAGAAACAACGGGACAATTCGAAAACCGATTTAAAGATTGGAACGTATTACTAAGATTGTCGAATACTCTAGTATTTGATATATCGGCGAATTAGATTGACGTTACTTCGAACGTACGAATATGGGTGAATTTGAGTCGACAGATATTGTAACGTTTGGAAACGGAAATTGGCTGATGCGAGACAACACCGTATTAAACATATAGAATTCAATCATGTCCGAAGAAACGCGGTGAAAAATGAAGACACTATCTGGAACTCGATGCCAGACACGTTATATACGTCTAGAAAAGCGACATGTTCGGAGCGTTCAATTTTCACGTCGATTTACGCTCGCGAAAGTTCATCGTCCGTCAACAATGAAATCGAAGTAAAGTACATGTTTGGTCGACGGGACCAGTGCCACTTCAGGGTGTTTTATTAAAAAGTACGAACTATACTCTTGACGTTTAAACTTTGTCGGAGGAAAAACGGCGACGAAAATATAATTACATTTTCAATATATACATTTCGGTACAACTAATTTAAGCGTATATTTAATACTTGTATATATACGTAACGAAATAAGAATAAACGTAATAAAATATCCGCAATCGTCAACTTTTCGTTTTTCTTTGGTGCGCGCTAAAAGTTTTAGAACACCTCGATTGCGAACCGTCGGCGACGCATTAGCCGAAAACGGTTGGCCACCAACTTGTGTCGTAGGCGAACGCGACGGTACTTAAAATTAAAAAAACGCCGAGACACGATCCGTGCCACGATCGTTTAGCGGTTTATTCATAACGATATCACACACTCTTGCGCGTATCGTAGCTGCGGACCCTAACGGATCACGACAAACGCGGCGGCGAGCGTTTATTATAAATACACTCGGTTCGTTCTCCACTAACAACGACTGACATACGGCGCGCGTGCAAACACCGTTCACGGCGTGCGTGTGTGTGTGTGTGTGTGTGTGTGTGTGTGTGTGTGTGTGTGTGTTAATACGAAATAACTGAAACGTCGAGAGAATATACGGTAAACAAAAATAAAAGAAAGACGACAATTCAGAATTACAGGAGAGAAACAAAGAAAATGGTACTTGCGGATCAGTTGCGTTTACGTGGACGCGGCACAATAATATATTGTGTACGTGTTACGAGTGTTACACAACGCAGGAAGGCAATTAACCCCATATATATATATATATAACGGTTTGATTTGTAGCATCACGACCGGTCAATATTATTATTATTATTATTATTACACACGCGGTGTATTATGTTATATTGTTTACCTAGCGCGCATTCCCACGATCCTGTTTTAAACACTTTAATCGCGATTCGCCACGTCTCGCAGTAATAAGATTACTATAATCTACAAAAGCACACAAGGCGGTGGCACACACACACGCACATATATTGTGCGGCGATTAGGTTACGACGGTCGTTCCGTCGTTGAAATGGGCCGAAAATCGTGCGAAGTAATTCATACGAACGTCGTTCGAGATTTGTTTGTCGCGTTATTATTATTTTCGTAAACGAACCGAACCAAATGTAAAAAGACGTATCCGCGACAATCGCGTTCGTGTCGAACATTTTATCGAAACGTCCGAACGTCGTCGTCTGTCGAGTTACCGGTAACGTTTTATTCCATTACGTCCGTCGACCGCTATTGTAATTAATTTATTCCGTCGTTCGCACGGTATTGGTTATATTGGCCGTTTCACTTCCGGCACGGAGAACGCCTCGGTCGCATTCTACTAAAATCAAATGAAACGTTCGTGTTACGCGCAAAAGGAACGACGAAGATTTTTATTCGTTGGACGTTCGAGAAAATAATTAAGACGTTTCCCGCGTCAGACGCGTGTGGCTACTAGCCCCGACGAAACGTTTAATATTTTGTGCACTGGTGACTACGATCCTCTCGATCGAATGCACGCCAAATCACTCGTCGTGTACCTAAAACGCGGTACGGTTGCGGACGGTCCCGCCGCTGCCACGAGGGCGAACATATTTCGTTTATTATCCACCGCGGTCCAGTTGATTTCCGAATCCCTTAGCCGGCACGGAGTCCGCGACTCATCCCATACTTACTACAACCCTCGCGTGCATTTCGACGTAATTCACGTTTGTGGAATACGTTTGGCCCCCAACTATTACTATATTATATATATATATATACATACCTAACCTGTGATTGAGATTTACTACTGTAACGCCACGACCGCGGGTTACCAGCAATACTGCCGTCGCTATTCACTCTACATACACGTTTACCGGTCCGGTTCGCGTGACGTTTCGAACGTACGACCTTGTACAGTTCACCTTAGAAAATGAGAATAATACGCGTTAGAAAACTATACGCATTTCTTGTTTTTCTGATTTTACAACCAGCTCTCGATAACCGAACCTAACCTTACCATGACGTTCGCAAATTGCGAAAAATTCCTTAAGAATCAAACGCGCCGGCGTATTCAATCGCTTGACGTTTACCCGCTGAATTTGCGTCATCTTAGCATTTCGTACATGCGCGACAAATACTCGACAACACGCGCGTATTAATAACGCTGTAATTTACCAATTAGCTCAGTTAATATGTATACGATTTGACACCGAGTGATTTTCCGCGTTAGAAAACGGTAATTATAACTGCGTCATATCGTGTTTACCTTAAATTAGGTACAGTTTAAAGACATTCGCGCGAAGGTTTCTTGAGTCACAGTTGAATTGTCATGTACCTATTAATCGCGTTACCGTAGTAATTTTAATTAATCGTATATTTTGTTTGCTAATAAAAGCACTCGGTTGAATTGGAAAACGCAACAAGGGTAACTCGTACACGTTCAAAAAAATGTACGTCACGTAAATTTTGTTAAACAAGGCAGGCGTAAATCTATTTAAATTACCACAATCTAGTTTCAAGTTTAACTTACGAATTTTTAGATATTTCAAAATTGTTTTAGGCGACAATAGCTTACGCGTACATGCGTTAAACATTTTAATAACAACTGTTACAAAACTTGAAATAAACAATTAAGGTAAATAATTTACCTAAATTGAACCAGTTAATTAATTATAACGGTAAAATATTTAGAGATTTTCACAAATAGAAAATAACGATAATAAAACATACGAAATGCCTTCAAATCTCAAATTATGTAACGTTAATAAATTTACATCGTCAAATATAGATATTTAAAAAATTAAATATATGTTATGTCTATCCTTATAAAAGTAATTATTTATATACTTAAAAAGTATTAAGACACATTACAAATATATGTAACTTCTCGTTATTGGAATAAAAATTATAATTGTATAACGGTTTTTTTTAAAAAATTTTTTAATTTCTCGATTAAAATAAACGCATTAAATAATGGCATTTCAAAGAAGCGTTCGAATTAAAGACTCATTATTGAAATCAAACAGAAATCCTTCGAAAATTATGTATTTATATATACGTAGACATTTTATAGAAAAAGAAACATTCCCCACATTCATTTGATATATTTTCATTAAAACTGTTTTACATTTTCATTTATATCGACATTATAATGTTAATCATACGATAAAAAACATTTTGATCATACAATAACTCTAATTTAAACTTTTACAAATTTCTTTAATCTATTTTATGTTTATGAAAAAATACTATACTTTTAAATTCAAGACCTATACAAAAAATATTTCAATCATACTTTACTAAATACACATTTCATTTCAATCTCTTTATAATTTTGATTATTTTCACAATTATATTATAACATTCTACTTTATTTTTCCAAAAAACAGCATTATATTTTTTTTTAATCCTTTTAATAAAATTCATTTTTCAACTCATTTATATTTTTTATTTTTATAATTAATGTTAACAATTCAATTAACCAATATTTTAATAATATAATTTTTATTTCAATAAAAATATTGTCCAATTAAATGGATAATTATTTTTTAAATATTTAACATATAATTTATATCTTGTTTGTCGTAAAATGTGTGATTACTTTAAATAAATATAAAGAAAACACGAGTGTTAATAAAATAACAACTAATCTATTGCTATTGAAATCGACTAAATTATTTTCATAAATACTGAAAATATTCAACCTTGCACAATGTTATGTAAACATTTTCTAGCTGTAAACATTAATTTTGTAATGTTATTTAGTGATTGAAATATATAAACATATATTTATTTATAAAATCATATAAAATCACATAATCTCATAGACAAATATTTTCTAGAACTAATCCAAACACATACCATTCATTTTAAAATTAGTTTTAACAGCCACGAAAATATTAAGTTTTTATAATAATAACTGTGGTTGATAAGCTAATTGAAATAAAAAATAAATCGCAATAAGGGAGCATCGACCTTTCAACAAACAATACATTCATTAAATAGACTGATATGTTACGTTAAATTTTATCAAATTATTCGTAAGTATTATTTTGTATAGCTTTTTGGATAGGTATATTGAATCGATGAAATTACACTAGTGGACGTAATTATGTCCAATTATTGAAATATGATTTTATCTTTTCATTTGATAAAAAAATGATATTTACGGTAATGAAAAACATCGAATAAAGAAATGCTCAAACTAGGTATTATAACAATATGGACTCGATTTAAAAGGCTTCCATAAAATAGTCATAATAATGTCGTCTAATGATTTGCAATAAACGAATTATATATAAATTGTGTCGTATCATTTTTATGGAAATATTAGTAAAAAGTATCCAACACACAGAGAACATGTAACATGTATTATGATGTTGGCTAATTAATCATCAAAATTGACGACCGTCGTTGTCATAAAATCGCTACGGCTAACTTCTGGGCAGCAATCGCAAAGAAACAACAACACATAAAATGTTTGCCACCAATGATTGCGACGGAGAGAGGAGTACGACTGTTGGTGTAGTATCTTAGAACGTAATGTTGTTAAACGTGCCTAGGGATCGACATTTCGTCCAGGCCTCGCTGGTTGTAGATAAGCAAATGAGAGTAAGATAGAGAAAGGATGAAAGATAGTGTTGTATGTTAGAGAAAGAGGAAGAGAGAGAGAGAGAGAGAAAGTGTGTGTATGTGTGTGTGTGTGTGAGAAAGAGAGAGCACAAACGTGTGCGTGTGTTTAAACGGACAACAGGAAGCAATGAAGGGTGTGCGTCCATCTCTATCCTAATAATATATTCAAAACCGACTGTAAAGGGCAGGACAGGGTAGGTTTCTCCAAGACAATGGTTTTCTAGAAGGGTAGTCGGTCGTAGCAGTGGAGTGGAGGAGAGGGTTAAGTTCGGCCCGTTGTCATTTCCATCCCTATAAACCGCTCTCCTGCTCTCTCTCTCTCTTCCTCTCTCCCTCTCTCTATCATTCACACACACACACACACACACACACACACACACACACACACACACATATATTTATATATATATATACACACATACACGTCGTCTTTCTCCGGTCAACCAACCCTCCGGAATTATTGCATACATAACAATGTCTTGGACGTGTGACGGGTTAAAGCCGCAATGAAAGAGAGAGAAGCGAGACAAGACCCTGGCGTGCGGGTGAATCGGTACGTGGGGTAAGGGAGCAAAATTGCTCGGGTCCGATTGCCTGGGCATTTCTCAAGACGTCCAGGGACGCCCCAATTAATACGGTTTATACGTACGGCGAGTGGAGGAGGCCACACGGCTATCTCTCTACTTCCCTGCCTACCTACCATCATCATGTACCGGGACCGGACAATCGATATAACAGAACCTGGAATGCCCACCACGCTCTCGTCCTTAAGCGAAATTCGGACCTTCAAGACTGTTTCATCAACGTTAGCCGATTCCCTAGACCGCTACTTCAACCCTTTCTTGGCACTACCAGACCCGGCGCGCACTTCTCTCCACAGTATCAGCCACGACTTCACCGATAACCCTCCGGTTTAATTCCCTTTACCATTATCTCCGAACACAAAAGGTAAACGCTACGTTAATTACAATGTTTAACAGCTCTACCCCTTTGTCCATCCCTTCCTACTCGTCTGCAGTT
The DNA here is from genome assembly GCA_025469175.1 of Geopemphigus sp. TES_GeoC_2020. Lineage (NCBI taxonomy): Eukaryota > Metazoa > Arthropoda > Insecta > Hemiptera > Aphididae > Geopemphigus > Geopemphigus sp. TES_GeoC_2020. Next base: position 41,201 of record JAIPRN010000578.1, read on the forward strand.
TCTCGCACTTTGCGCACATTTCTATCTTGAAACATATTCCAGGGGTAATGGAATTTGTCCACGGACAAATTGTTCCGAATACCGCGCGTGTGTGTGTATGTTTGTGTACGTTATACTACACAACTTAATGTACACAACCAGAAAAATAATATCAGTAGTAATACGGAAGGTGTAAATTATCGTTTGTATTTACGTTAAATTTTTTTCTTTAATTTCGCAAATACGAACGCGGCATAGTTAGTTAAAGTGATATTAAAAATAATAACAACTTTGTCAACTTTGTGGTGACAGAATGTAACTGTCGCCTATGTCGTACGTGCGTGGAACATTTCGAGTGAGAATGTCAAAAGTTTTCCGGCATATCAAGCTACTTAAGCAAATCTTTGACTCGGAAATCGTTTGAATTATGTCATATTATAAATGTTCGCCGGTTCTTAGACGATATTAAGATCGTTACGTTAATTATAAGTGTGGTAAATGTAGCGAAATTGATATAATAATAACTTTGTAATTACATTCTCGCTAAAACAAGCAGTATTTATCTATTATAAAACGGATTTCACGACACGATAAAAGCAATATTAAATATTAAAAATATTATAAAGAAAAAAAATCTGCGTTTTTTCTAAAAACGTAATATTTTTTTCGAAATAATAAACGATAACCTTTAATGTAGTAAAATATACTGTTCGAATAATCCACGGCGTTATTTCCAACAAGACAAAATGCGTATTAGCGTATTTAGCGACAATTGCGTATTTCAAACTGTGGTTGTGATTATTAGTTACGATAGTAGCACGAAACGTGCGTATATAATAATGTTCGAAAATAAAATATTTAGAAGATTCGACGACGCACGGCTTGGATCGTAGATGTCATCGATCCCGTAGAAACACGATTTGGACGCGGTAGAGATGCGATACGCGACAGGTGTTCGTTACAGATGTTCGTAGCTTCATATGACTCTGACGGCGGTCGGGCCAGGTCAACCGAGCTAAACGACATAATATATAAAGGCAAAACGTATATAGTAATATATAGGAGCGCGGACGCGGGACATGGTCGCTTGTCGTTAATTTCGGAACGGTGAAAAAATATACGATAAAAACGATTCGAAAATTCGCGTATTAAACCGGGTTTAGTTTGACAGTTATTCGGTTCGTTGGCCAAATTGCGATTAGTCATTATCGTCAATAATCGTTCGTTCTGAGCCAATTGTTTATCTTTGTGCGTGTGCGTGTTTTCATAAACGCGAAATGATTTTCTTTCCTTCATTCCGCTTTAGGGGCATTCCGAACGTAATTATTGGCGTATACAGTATATCTTACGGTCCGTTACGAAATCGTCCGGAAAAATTGCACCCACCAAGAGCGGGGAGATTCGTATACAGTGTAACCGAAAACGCGAATATCAATCCGGCCAAGTTGCCGAGTAATTGTTTCCGTGCCACGGTATACGATGGTTAACGAGTAGAAAACGTACGCCGATTCCGTCGTCCGGCGGTCGTAGTAACGAAAATTGCGGAGAACGGTGGAAATAAAAATACGCCGTCGCCGGCGATGGCGAACTCTGATTACGATTCGCGGCTGTGTGTACGTACATTACACCCGCTACGGTGGGGGTAAGCGGACCGAAGACAAAAAGTAGGATTTGTCTTAGAGAGAGGGAGAGAGACATGTTGCGGACTACGACGCGTCTTAATGAACTGTGCAAAATCAATGATTCGTAATCAACATATATATATATATGCGTATATCTCCATAGGTCGCCGATCGCCATTACATATTTTATAATGCTTTCGGTACAATTCCCCTCGATTCACCGCGTGTTTTCTTCGACAACCATTCGGACCGATTAAATATCCATTACCAGCTACACTGAATGCCGGTCCAAAAGTATCCTCCGCGTTTCTTCTACAACGTCGACCAGGATTCACTCCGACCGTGTACTAAAAACAATCGAAATACATTCTAATATCGTTTTCGTACGCAAAAAGTATCGGCGTGGCGCGCGCGCAATTTATTTTTAATCGTAGGCCGACGAAAATATCGAAGTGTATGACCCGCAATGATTTGTTTTACTGTTAGGTAATCGTCTAGTTACACGTATATTATAATTTTATACGTACAGTGCGTTAATGCATAACGTTAATTTAGCGGTCCAAAATACCAAATTAGTTATCGATCCGACGAAAATAATATTTCAAAACGAAATAACTTGAAAACTCCGCTTTGGTTTTAGTGAAACTACAAACATATAAATCTGTGCTCTGTATTCTGTATTTACCGATGACTAAAATCATTCGCAAAAAATTTTAAATATTATTTTTAATTTCGACGGAAAAACCGCATTTTTAGATACTTTTGATATTGGAAACTATTTGTCGTAATTGTATTTACCAAAATAATATCAACTTTACTACTAATTTATTTTTGTATCCTATTATTTAGGAATATATTTCACGTCACAACTCGATAATAAAATAGCCTATTTCGTGTAATAACTTTAATATGAATTATTGAGATGAACCGATAATGCGAAAAAATAATTCCTAAAAACATGGAATATTACTAAAAAAAAAAAACGTTAGTAACTAATATTTTTGAAATATCAACCTATTACGATTCACATTTCACAATCGTATAACAAGGACATAGAATAAATTTTACTACTCGTTGCACGTACCAATACAACATAATCCATACGTTTAAATCATCATTTAAGTTTTTCGAATAGCGTTTGTAAGGATTATTGGAAATATTCATTTATGTTAGAAGTATCCCTGACGTTGTAAACAAATAAAAAATTTCACTAGTGCCGTAATTTTGTACTGTTCCGCCTCTTGCTCACACACTTCAAAACTGACGGTATAATTCAACGTTACATTCGCGTTCGTAATATTTATTTCTTATAGCCCGAAAATAATCTTTATTTCTAGGCCATTTCTTAACGCCAACTGCGGCCGAGAAAGGATTGTTTCCGTATTATTAGATTTTTTGGACGGAACGAAACAGAAAGTTTTACGCTGGTATATGCGTTCAATTATTATTTAATCTTTTTCTTTCTTCGGGATACGACATCTAATTTAAGCGTTTAATTCCGCTGAATAAGCAAACGAAAGGCGTTAGTCGAGTCTTACGATATATATATATATATATATATGTGTGTGTGTGTATGTATACAAAAATTCTCCCTTGAGCTCAAAAACGAGACCTCGGCAGCAGCTCGTTAATTAATCAAAAACGTCGTTTGGCGTGCAATTCATTTTTTTAACAGCCTCTACTCACGTCCCGTCCATTTGCGCCGTCATATCTCACGGTTATATTATATCCCGTCCAAAAAAAAGACGAAATTAAATCGGGCCACTCCAATGTAAGTCCTGAACGCGCTAGTATTAAGACGTCACTTATACAATATATATATATATATACGTATATATGGCAATATTTCATTTGGGGCGAGTTTTCGCGCACACAGCAGAGGCGATTGTAAAATTACATTCCCGCACCAACGTCGTCCGTTTTAATGGGTTGCATTTTAAATACTGATGCCAAATAGTGTAAGATTTCCTTACACATTAAATTCATAACCATTAATTCCCGACTACACGGTTTAGAAATAAATGTTTAATATAGTACAAAAATGATTTGTTTAATTCCAACGCAATAATTGTATGCATTATACTCATATATGGTTATATTAAATATATATATTATATATGTACTAATTTCTATTAAAAATATAGTTTAAAATTCGATATTTGATCATTTTCTTACGGCCGATCTAATATTTTAATACGTAAACAATTATCTCGTTATGCCTACATTAATTTGATTATTACTTGTCTATTAACTAGAGACTAGCGAACATTTTCTTATTTACTACTTACACAATGCGTGCTATTTTATTTGTATCGACGTAAATTTTCAAACATTAAATAGAACATAAAAATTATAAAAGAACTTAATCATTTTAATAACTAATCAAACCATTTATCGATAATATAAGGTTTATGGAGAATAAAATTAATTATTTACGCGTCGAATGGTTGTGTTCGAAATATTTCGAATTTCATTCCAAAGTATTAAATAAATAATCTATTCGTTTCGCAAACTTAGACGATAATTTAACATTATTAATTTATCGTTATCGAATACTTATTTTTGAGGACTATATTTCAATAAATGACCTCGCGTAATATACTTATACCAAATTTGGTAATATAACCCCTCCCCACACATACATACACACATAATTAAATAAATTTCGTTAAATATGAAAATTTTCCAAAACCAATTTAATAATTTTAAAATTACATAAAAATAAAAATACGTTAAAAATAGCCAAGCAATGAACTATGACACAAGATCGTACAAGTGCAATGCCTACATACTTTATAGTAGCAACTGGTGGCCTCCCTCGTATAAATAGAGCGTAATTTTAAATAATAATAAACCGAGTTTACTACTTTATTATGACTATCGAAAATATTAGAACAATGGAAATACAATTTCATCCGAGTACAATTTGGTATTGGAAAGTAACATATCTTATCGATTGAACGACTTCTTTTACACGAAAAAAAGTTCACAAACAAATTAAACAAAAAGGCCTACATATTAACGCACACATCATTGAAAAGCTTTTACATTCTTCGTTTCACTCGGAAATCTAAAAGGTAAGATTACATAAAATAATAACGGATTTTTAAAAGTATTTTGTTTATTTCGTCGTATGAATACATACATTTTATATGACGTAAAATCATACAACAAACGTTAACGTTGAAATCACGTATTGGTATGTTCCGCCGAAATATATTCGGTATTTACCAGTTGGGTCTGCAGTGTTTTACAAATACTACACTACTTAAGTCCAATGAAAATAAATTCCTTTTCTTATTCATTTTAACAGACTCTGTGATCCATAACCTTGGGTGCGATCAAAATCAACGTGATATTTGGCGATATAGTCTATTAAAATTACCGGGTTATGAAATGCGAATTGTTAGTAACCGTTTGTTCTCGTCAATATGATAATATATTTTTGTTCCCGGTTAATTTTCACGTTTGATAATTTATATTTACGATACCGAAAAAACGTTGTCTTTTCAATTTTATTAATCCAGTAATTGTCGTTACAATCGGGACACAACTATTGACTTTTTTTTTATAGCTGTACTCGACTAGTTAATTTTTATCGTAAATATTATCTAATTCAGACGCGCCGTTTCAATATTACAAGATTTTTAACCTGTAGGGTCCATGGTCCATAGGTAGTTCTTACTCGGGTGTCAATTAGACGGCTTCGAATATTTCCAATGGTATTAATTTATTACGAGCTTTGTACTCAATTTTCGAGACTTCGGTAAAAAAACTTAACAGTTTCTTCGTTTTCAAATATAAGAAAAATCTGGAAATAAATTGAATTCGAAAAAATTCGGCGATTTACAGTAATAATTAACAAACTTGGCGAATATTGTTCAAAAGCTACATACGTGTCCAAGCTTATTTCACATTATGGATATACGAACGTCATTCTCGTTCGATAGTAGAACGTGAAAATATTTTACGATTTTTCGTTCGCGAGTATCGGGTCGGATGCTCGAGGAAACGAACGTGAAAAGCGCGCGATAAAATGTACCAACTAGACCACGATTTTCCGCCGGAAAGTAGTGCTATGAAACACGAGCACGTAACGGAGTACTCGATGCGTACAATACGAAAAAGTGTGTACGCGGACGAAATGCATAAACGAAAAACGCGTCATCGCGAAACGACAATTGATTGTCGTTTGGCAGTCGGTAATCGTGCACGGAAAGGGTCCGAAAAATGGGATAAGAACCCGCGTCGCAAACACGTTAGGTTATACTTTCAATGGCCGATGACTCGTGCGTTGATATATATATATATATATATATGGAAAATAATTCTCAGGCCGCTGGCCAAAAACGGTATGGCGACCGAAAAATCACGAGCGCGTGCTAGAACGGAAAATAATAATAAAATAATAAACGAATCGTAAAACGAAGGAGGAAAAAGAAAAAATGACCACGTTTACGCCGAACAATGTACGGTATTAAATAGGTCGATCGTACACATACACACGCATATCTATATATAAATATATACATATATTCTGTATGGTGTATATATAATACACCACCGTCGGGCGTTTTTGCCGGGCCTTAATTAATACGCTGGGTGGTCCGCGGCGACGAGCGTCACGACATGTCAACGTCGTCGTCTGGAGCTCCGCGTGTGCGCGTACGTATAATAATAATAATATCGTCGTTACCGGTCCGCTCATTATTATTATTATTATTTTTATTATCATCATCATTATTATTATTATTATTATTATTATCGTCGTCATCGTTAGTATATATAATAATATCTAATACACCGACGTACGTACGTACTACGTATATGAGTGAATAAAAAAGAAAAATGGTATTAAATAAAGCATTTACGAGTGCGTGTGTATGTGTGTGCGTGTGTGTGTGTATGTGCACGCGGTGTACCTCATACGATATGTAGTGTGACAGCGAAGTAAATATATGCAGTTACGTACGGACTCACATATATATATATATATATACGATTTTCTAACCGACTTTTGCGCATATTATAATAGAAAAAACCAACAACAAGAGGGGAAAAATACGCGACGTATGAAAGACAAATACAAGGCGTTTGTATTGCGTGTGTCTGAGCTTTGGCCCGTGTGTGCTGTTTCCCTTTCCGTGTATAATAATTTGTATACAAACAACGCGCGGCTATTGTGCACCACCGCCACGGTATCGTACACTAGCCTATATCAACATGTCGAGTAATTGACGAACGCGCCCCGGTTGGTAATTTTCGTTTTTCACTTCCGGGCATCCCCACGTCGTTCGCGCACTGTTTCGCAACGTTCCCAAAGTTGGACGACATTGACGCTGACGGTCGCGATAATGGCGGTGATGGTAGTGGTGGTTTTGTTGGCGATAAGTGACTAGCGTCGAAACAAAAATAATAACGTCAAATTTGTGTGCTTTTCATTTTGAGACTGTCGGTAAATCGGTTCGGATAGCCATCCCGACGAAAAAATACCGTTTGATCAGCTTACGCAGTTTTAGTTTACTAATTGAAAAATATTAAACTTTACGGATTAATGAAAATAAGAGATGCAATTGGTAACAATGGAGAAATTAAGCGTTAAATATTACTATTCAAACTCGTTTGCTCGTGCAACGAGAGTCGTCTTCAAATATTTTATCATTATGTATATACTTTTGCGTACTTCCAAATAAATACAAGTCCATATATTTGCTATATAAGTATAAATGCCATTGTTATTATTATTATCGTAAAATATTGGTTATGGATACCACTGCCACATTCGATATCACACACACACACACACACATATATATACGATTGAAAGATACCTGTAATATTTTACGTTATAACAATACTATTATTCTCGATTTATTTTTCGTTGAAATTATCGCCGTTGACCATTTATGAAATGCTAACTCGGCTTTGTAACATAGGTAATGTACCAATATCTATCAAGTCAAGGCCTATTCTTTGAATATTCTTTTAAATGTATTGACCAAACTTTATAATATATTAAATCGGTTTTGATCATTTTTATATTTGTAATGAAATTTATTTTATAAATGATGTGTGTGTGCGCGCGTGGGAGCGGGTATATGTGAATATACATAAGTATAGGTATAAATGTTATTGAATTCAGTACACATCAAATGAAATCGTTTATTAAAATATAATTCTCGAACTTAAATGTTTGAACGAAACCTACAACAATTTAATTAATAATATTGAATATCATTATATGTCTTGAAATTTATCAAAGGTGAACTTTGCAATTTTCAAATCATATGATTATATTAAATAATAATACTCATAGAAAAAATATTTATTCAAACGCGTCATATTAATATTGTCAATAATTATTATTTATAATTATGTTAGATTCCGACTAAAAGGAAGAAATAATTCATTTTATAACGCGTTTTTTTATTTTGTCCGTAAACAATATCTTGTATAGGAGGAATGATCGGATGATCACAACACGTACTATGTGCCATTAGTAAATTACTTCCATTCGGTATTTAATTTGACAGGTTTTTCTATGTCCACAGTAATTTTCTCAAGCTTAATTGAAGAGAACCCGAAAATCGCGAATAAACAAAATACCCGTAAATAATTAACGTATTGCTTTTAGGTATAGCCAATATTATTGTATCTTTTAAAAGCTCAAAACGCGTACGTGATTAGACCCGTATAATATTTGAACAAAATTTATCACATTTATGAATTATAATAAACTACCAACGTCACTCCGAATCGTTTATCGAATAACATGATTTATCTTTACTTTCGAATTCAAAATTATAATAAAACAATAACTTCTCTGCCGTAGTATCTCACTTCAATCGATATCGGTGACACCTACAACTCACTAACTTCTTATTTATACAAGCAACGTAATTGGGTTTAATTGGAAATGTTTTATCTTAGCCCAACGTTCGGCTTTTAATTATATAAAATTCACGAGCAAAACATATTAAATCGATAACTTCTTGATTCCCTAGAGAATTTACTTATTTTATATAATTTTCGTGATAAGCGTTTCGTTCAAATTATTTACACGAAAAATAGTTCTTGTCATAGACTAAATGCACACTCTTCGATGTTCAATATGCAAGATCACCTATATGACCTACTCATCTGTAGATATACTAGGAAATCATAGTGAAATAATGTCACCTGCGATAATCAATAACCTGAAATGGATCTGACAAAATCTACATACAAAATGGTCAAAAATACATGTAACGAAAAAAAAGCTCTGCGTTTCTTCTTATACTTCCGTGATATATTTGTCAATATACGTGTTTATCCTACGTATACTTAAGTATAGAACACAGTTTGTTATATCAGTAACAAAAAAAAAAATATATATATATATCGTAATCTAAAATTTGAAGGTTTTAAAACAAATTTAGATGTTTTAGCTAATAGTTACAAAACAACATATATAAAATAAAATTTCAAAATAATTTCTTCAAATGAAATTTTTATATTGACTCATTTAATCTATACTTTTAAATATTTTTTAAAAATATGACTTTTTATTATTTGGAATATTATGCGTTGTATTTTTACTACCTGTTAACAGAATAATTCTCCATTTTTATTTTAAACAATTTTTTTAAACGATAATATATTATTTCATTTAAACGCTATTTTGAATTTTAATAATTGCAATAAGTTAATGTTTAGCTTTAAAAAATTGTACGAAGTCTGAAATATTTAGTAACAATTTAGTGTTTTCATATTCGACAATTTAAAAATATTGTATTTTATTACAATTACTTAAATGTTGATATAAAAAAAAACTTTAAATAGTTTTTTAGAAATTTTACAAATGATTTACGGTTTATATTTACATTAAATGACATGATATTTTGATGATGAAAAAGCATAAAATTAAAAAAAAATACTTACTTATATTTCTCATGCATCATGGAAGTCCGCAAATTCTACCGTTTATAACAATCAAATTTGTCTCGAAATAATATTTTGTCTGTACATTTTTAAAAAAGAAAAATTTAGTTTTTCAACGATCTTATTAATTTTAAGTTATTTTATCAGTGTTACTTATAAATAATTTATTTTAAAAACTCAAAAAGTTATTTTAAATAGTTATACATTAATACAAAACGATAACTCATTGATTATATTCGATATAATTCATATTTAAAAAGTACATATTTACGCAAAACTAAACATAAAAAATGAAAACATTTTAATAAGAATTAACGTACATAATAATCAAGATACTAAAATTAATTAAGTTGTATACACATTGAGTATAAACGATTTGCAAAATATGGAATTTTGTGCAAAAACAAATTTTTCTTATTGAAGTCAATTGAAAGATAATATATATAAGGTAATATAAAGGTAATATTGATAATATATATATACAGTATCTACAATGTATATACTGTAGTAATTAACTCAGCAAAATAATAATCTAATCGAGTAAAATTTGCTTAAGTCACGGAATATCGAGTTTCTTTTAAATTAAAAAGTAATTAAAAACCAAAGTACCGTAAACAAATCGAAAAAATTGAAGCAATAAAATAAATAAATAAAATCAAGCGATTAACTATTTGATATAAATACATTTTGAATTCCTTAAATGTTTTTTAGATACAATTTAAAAACGCCGTATAAAAAGATCTAATCACGTGTAATTATCAATTATCAATGGTCAATTGGAAAAGATAAAATCTAGCAACATTGTAACAACGAACAATTTATCCAAATTAGTCGCACATAAAGAATAACCCGTGTAATTAATTCGTATTCAACTTTTTATTTATATCGTTGCAAGAAATTAAGGAAAAATATGTTTCCATGGATAGCACCAGTGGTATTTTTATGGAGAGGGAAGAGCTGAGAGGAGACTTAGAAAGATTAAGAGAGAGAGAGAGAGACTAGAGAGACTCTAGCCCCTCTCTCAGAAATTTAAGATACATTTTTTTATATAGGTACACCTATTGGAATTAAATAAATGATTTGAAATCAATAATTGTAATTTTAAAAGTTTTAAAATGTTCTACGTTTTTATAAATTATATATTTAATTGTTTAAAGTTATCAAATGATGATCGCAGATTTTATTTTGAATTTTGCAAAAATAGTAACGTTTCCATTTTAAATTATTAATGTAAATGACCTATACGTATATATATATATATTTCCTAAATTTCATGTTTAAATAGCGTGTGAGACGGATGGAGGGGAGGTTTTACCAATTTTCAAGTACTAGCCCCTGGGTCACGAATAAGTAATAACTCGACGGCTTTTTCGCTCAATGTGTCTTTGCTGTACACTGTTTCCCGGAAGCGATGGTCTTAAAATGAAGTAGACTTTCGAAAAAAACGAAAAACGCTGGAAACGAAAAAACGACGTGGACGTATTTTAAACGTAAACAACGGACGAACAAATTGGCATGACCAACCAGGACTACAAGTCGCGACGTTCCTGCGCCTAATTCGTCAGCTGGCACGTTAACACGGTGATTTTGACGGCATTATTTTACTCATCGAGGAACACTATTCGATCGGAATATTCCGAAAGGCGTATTTATCTCGTCGGAACGCCAGCGTAATATACACGTGGTGGCGTAACAAAATACGATAACCGAACGTCCATCTACGCGTACGTATAATACACCGATTATAACGAAACGTTCGAACCATTAATCTACCGCGTCAAACTATCTATTCATTCAAACGTTCCACACTCCAAACATATTTAGCTGCATCATCGCTCACACATCAGCCGCTACTGTATATTCGTTGCACTCAGAAGGCGATTATCCATTGGTACATCAAGTGGAATAAGTGTTATTTTAACATATTAAACATCGACGACAGCGAAGTCATTGTTAACGCATTACATTGGACACACGCATGCCCACGGCCGTGCAATAACTATTGAACGCGTCCAGTGGGGTGCGCCTCCTATGCGGTTCGTTAAATTGCGGTACAGATAAAATAAATCGGAAAACAAACCGACAGTGTCCGCTACGTCGTTCACCTATCGAACGCCACGTTATAAACCACTTAACGCTTTTTCGCGCACCCTTATAGCGCGATCGTCGCGCGAAATATTGGTCACGAAACGGCTTCCCCTTTCCGGGTCGATTCCTAATCGAACGCCAGCGGGATCGTTACGTAATATTTAACCGAAAACTAACGGATACTACGAAATTTCTTTTCGTACGTCGATAAATAGAAATCTCGACGTAATCAGCCTTGTTAACGTACCCAGTACACCATAAATTAGGTACTTATAAAAAAACCTTCCTACGCGATATAATCGCGGAATTTATAATACGCGACAACTCGTTATTAATATTTCCTAACCGTGAGAGACGGTTGCCCCCTAACGCCGATTGGTTCGCGGTCCACCTTTAGCTTCCGTTGACTACGTCGGAAATGCGTGAATAACTAGTCGAACTAACTACGGGCAACCTTAGATTAATATTATTCACGCTCTCCGTTCACACTACCTACCGCCGTTATCGTATATTAGCCACGGTGGTGGAGTAATATAAAACAAATACGACACAAATATTGTCGTCGTGTAGTACACGTTCGTCCCGAACACCAGGTTCGTATTATAATATACCATAATGCGCGGAGGTTCCGATCGGCTCCGGGATTACGCGTGGTTATTATTTACCGGGCTTTTTCGAATTGAAATCGCGTTCCCGTACCGTTGCCCGATAAAAAAAGGTTGTACAATCGAACTGTACAGAGTATTCGCGACGTCGGTTTTCCGCTATCGAAACACTTCAGGGATGGTGTGTGTGTATGTTTGCGCGCGCACGCACAATAACGACGACGACAACACTATTTATAGTGTACGTGGTCAGTTGTGGGACGAATTATTTGGCCACGGATGGTCGCGTGTGTGCGTGTGCCGTAAGTACGTGGGAACAAGACGCGTCGGGTCGAAAGTAGTGGACGAGGAAAACAACGGGCGGCGGCGTAATGTTCGGAATGGACGTTTTTCTGGCAAAACGATAAAATGGAAACGGAACGTCAACGGACGTGCACACGTGAAACGAGTACTTCGCGGGCGCACCACGGTATTATTGTCCGGAACGTATTTATTGTTGTTCGTGCCGTTCGGACGCACGATCCGGCGGTGGTAATACCGTCGCGGGCGCGCGTATACTCGCTCGCCCGTATTACACGACGCGCTCGTAGATCCGCGCATATTCATCGAACGACGGCGGTTCTCTCACTCCGTGCTCTCTGGCTCGTCCTTTCTCTGATTACCGGTTACACGACAGTTAATTACGCGTGTGGCGGCGTACGGCTCGTCGAGGCGTTATCCTCCCATTAGGCCTTAACGTGTTTTGATTTAATTAAAAACGCGCGGGCTCGTCGCGCACACACACACGAACGCGCTCGCGTTCAACGAGTTTCGTCTCTATCATTATAATAATTTATAATATATTTACGGGAGATCCGAATCGTTACGTATTATACGTGCGTATGTGGGTGTGTGTGTGTGTGTGTGTGTGCGGATGTCGAATTGGCAACCGCGGCGGGGGTGTTGATCATTATTCCGTGCGTATCGGTAATTGCGTATTATTATTATTACTATTATTACTATTACGATTGTTGTGTATATTATACGTGCCCTACTACGCCACACACACACACACACACATGGACGAACGGACGGACGGACGGACAAGAAGATCACCGTACTATCGCGTACTCGTTCCCCGGTTTTCAAGTCGCGCCCTGATGGAGGACAAAGACGACGAGTGAAGGAGAACACGAATAAAGAGCAATCGACGAAACTATATATATATATACATATATTATGTGTGTGTGTGTGTGTGTGTATGCGTATGTACGGTCGAGGCTTACGAGATCTCCGAACGACGTACGTGACGCCATTCGGTTTGTGTATTAATAATTTTCGGGCCGATTGTAATTTGGCCGCTACCGCCGACGAAATTCCCATAAGGAAACCGCTCGCGTAGACAACAGGAATTCCGCTCCCCCCTCTCCTCCACATTAGCCGCCGATTCGGCGTGTACAACGCAATTATATACGTAGGTAACATAACGCGCCGGTTAGTATGGCCGCGCGATATGTGCTGCTGTACCGTCACTCGGTCCGCATAACGTCCGCCGCCGTTACCGTTCTACCGGAACGTTCCGTACGACCGTTGGTTACGTCCGTCGGGTCGGACATTTTTCGCGTAGTGACCAAATTGATCGGACCACTCTTCAATGGTTACAGGGAAAAAAGTAAGGGCCAAACGTGCCTTTGTAACAACGACGAACTTAGAATAATCCGCCACGCGAAACACCGACCGTTTCATAGACTCGGGCTTTTATGAGTTCGTATTTGGTTCAAATTAATCGATATCATTGAGCGATTCCGAATCGAATGGAACAATTTCCTACCTCCCCTCTCCATATTTTTATCGAAACGTATAAAAAATCGCGTGTTTAAAATTTTCGGAGATTTTTTAAAAGAAACGAACGTAAAATCATATATATATATATTTAACGAACGCTCGTATAACTATCGTTTCATATGGTATCGTATATATTATACTGTTTATTGGGCCCACCGCGCAAAACCAACGTAGGATCGGCGGTTACGTCGAGCCGAAAATAATTTTGTTTTAATGGACTTACGCGTACTGCGGTTGTTCGACGTGTGTGTTTTCCTGTTTGGGGTGTATATTTGTGCATGACATTTAACGTAACTATTCTATAACCGTGTCCAAATGTCCGAATATAACGGGCTAGTGTCGGAAATTAAAATTACTTTAGTACTACGGAAAAATAAAGGATTCAAAATATTTCTAAAACTTTGAAGGACCATAAATTATGAATATTAAAAAAGCCCGGAAGATGTGAATACTACTTTATCTCCGGGACAAATCGTGGCGTTAAAATTCGCTCCAATAACATCGACAAGAAAAAGTTTTATAAATCCGTATTCTACGTTCTGATCGCTAGTCGTTCGTTTGTTTTAGAAATTTCAAGCAACATCACGGTGCGTAACACGTAAAAGTTAATAATAATTTCAAATTTAAACCTAATACGTCGATACGTAATTAATAATTTTTAATTTTTACGTAAAGAAATTATAACTTTTTTGCGTATTTTATTTTTATATTTCGTATATATGCTTAGCCGTAATCGTAATAAATATCATTAGGATTCGTAATCAAGCATATCGTTTACATTTTTAGTTAGCATAATGGTGGTTAATACTTTCAATATTTTCAGAAAAAAATTGCTTTTTTAATTATTTTTGGTAGGAGGGAGGGGCGTAAACATTTCTTATAGTTAGATTTGGTGTGTGACACTATCAAGTGCCACTTTGTTTTTGGTGCGGGGGGAGAGATGGTTTTTTTGTGATTCGATCGCAATCTCAATGGTCAGTTAATGGGCGGGTCGACTGTACATTATATACAGTCGGTAACGGTTTTTATATGGCCGAGTGAATTAATTTTAAAGATAAAAATTTAATCGGATTATAATAACTATTAACAACAAAGTGTTTAAAAATATATCACATTTGTGTACACGAGTTTTTTTTTTAATTCCAAATAATCCAAGCCGATTAGATAACTGATATAAAAATGAAACGTATTACCGGCAGCTGTCATCTATTTAACGATATATATATACCCAAATACTTTTAGGTAGGGTAATATAAATTCCAGTTCAAGACAATAAATATTGGTCATTCTTAATGAAATAAAAAAAAATGTATATACACACACACACACACACACACACACACAGTTGTTTTATTTATATTAAGATTCTTAACACTTTTATATGTCTTTTTAGTTGACATTTATTACTGAGAAAAACTTTTAAAAGTTTCACTTTTGATAAAGGTGTATTATCGTCTGGGGAAAATTTTGCATTATTTATGATATCATATAAAAGGATTTGAATTCAAATACACGTTCAAGACCAGAGATATGAATTTATTACTTATGAAATGAAACTATGGTAAATGTTAAAATACGAATAATAATATAGTAATATATTTATAATTCGATTGAATTTATTCGTAATTACTAAAGCTATTATAGTGACATATTAATATAATATATATTATGAATTAAAAACTCGCCGAACTAAAATTGAATTTACTTTAAAACAATACGTTATACATTAACGTATCGTAAATAATTCGTAGTATAATAATAGTATAAATAATTTGTTTTAAAATACAGAATGATGCCCAATAACGTTGATAACTTTACTCGATTAATTTTCATAAATAAATTCTGTACCTTGATTTCGTAAATAAATTAGTTAACTGCATATACACACACACACATATATATATATAAAGAGAGAGAAAGTGATATATAAGCTAAACAAAGGTGATAACACGTTTTATTATTTATTGTTTATTGCGATGTATATACACTTTATATAAATACCTGTTTTGTATTTATAATATTATTATAAATGATTCTGAAAAAAAATAAGGGACAGTTGAAAAAAATACGGTGAAAAATTTAAGGGATAAACATTAATTGTCGTTTGTAAACATCACGCCTTGTTTGAGTGTTGTTTACTCTCTTAAAGAGTGACAAATGTTTACTGAACGTCGCCATTGCAATGTAGTAGTAGAAACGACCTACCAAACTATCAACGTTGTACTTCTGGGTTACAAGGGTATGCAAATAAAGTTAGAAAATATTTTCAACTACTAATTGATTCCTAAATGAAAGTGTTCTGCCTTACGGAATAGCTACTTTACACCATTAGCTAGTACCTATGTATGTGCTGTAATTCGCTTATTTCGAAAACATAATTACTTTTAAGTAAATACAACATAATTAACTTTTAACACTATTAAAAATCTTTAACGTCATATACGACTTTATTAAAACATTAATTCATAGTTGCAATACTTGTTCTACTTAATCGGTTCTTTCTCCCAATATTCCATTTAATTAATTCGTTTCTTCCTGGAACCTTTATCAAACTATCAATAAAACATATCCATAAAGTAAAAAACCTTTTGGAACTCACGGGATATTGTGTTATATTTATATAAATTACATTTATATTTGGTGAACTTAAACACATACCAAATATTTTAATCTAAATTTTTATTTACGATTTAACTAAAATAATTTTCATTAATGTGTGTATACATATGTATATAAGATAATATTATAAATATCGTTGGATAAAAGGAACTTGAATAATATTAATTAATACTCAACGTTTATATATTATTACGTTATATATAAAACGGTTTAGTAAATAAGTAACTATCAATGTATCTATTTAAAAATTAGAAGCTATTAAATCTAGCTTTGATCCAATATAACGTTTAACGTTTTCTTATTTCTTCTTAATAAATTGATTTTACGTCGTGTTATGTTCGTTTAAAAAAATAGTCATTTTAAATTTTTTAATTTTTAATTACGACGATTTATATGGGAAAAAAATATTTAAAAATCATATATAATAAACAGAAAGTTATTATTATTATTATTATTATTATTATTATTATTATTGCCAAAATACATTATATGAATATACATTTTTGTAATGATATTAACAAAATTCTAACTAAAATTATATTACGCGTTTTAAATTGTTTATAAAATATTTGTAAAAATAAAGGATGCAATTTAACATTCTAATAACTAGTAAATTCCTTTTTATATTAAAAGATAGAATGTACTTTGATGTGTTTCAAACCTTTTCAAATATTGCAAAGCATAGTTTCTTTAATTAGCTTTAATTTCAAAAAATAATTTAATCAAAAATGACATTCGGCTAAAAACTTTTATTAATATTATGTTAAATAGTGAAAAAATTTATGTTTATAATAACACGAATATAATTTATAACACCTATAATATATATATATTATTGACATTCAAATATAGTGTTCGTTAATAAATGTATACATTTCGACAATATTTAAAATTATATTATATATTCATATATATATATATACTATGGTGAATAAAAAGTGCCAGAAAATAAAAAATTATTTCAATTATCGGGCCGATAGTCTTGCTCGAATTAATTTTCTCAAATTACACGAACAACTAAAATAAAAAGTATATTTCGAATAAGAAAAAGCAACAATAGACTATAACCCTCGGGTAGTTTCAAGATTATGTTTTCGCGAGTGATTATTACGTTATCGATTTAAGGTCCGACAAAGTACATGGGTATCATAACATACTGGACACGGATCGTATTTATTATGTTTTCCGAGGGTTATCCTTTGTCGGGATAATATTTGTGTAAGAAGTTCCGAAGAAACCCGATATCACCAAAATAGTATCGAATTCGTGTCCAGCGCAAAATAGCTCGAGGATGTAATAGTATTCTGAAACCAATACTTGCGTCATCGCCCATGGGTCGTAACCGACAATGTTCGTGCGTACCTACAACCGATTACATAACGCGATGGTTTTTCCCATAGATATTTAGTACTTAGACAAGTTAATTTTAATATTTTCTCGTCGACGTTAGCAAAAACATTTTTAAAAATACACGTATCGTCTGTATGGCAATACAGACGCATCCATCTTTTTATAATATACGTCGGTTTATTATTTACTTTGTAACGCTATTTGTTTAAAGTCTATAGTTATATATTATGTAAATCAAATAATTGTCGAAGTTTAATGTGTTCGTAAAGCGAAATTTCTTTTAATAAAACCAAAATTGATTCGCACATATCCATCAATGTAGACATACTGACAATAATACCCAATAAAAATAATCACGCTCGTCTACATCGCCTTGTCGGAATTATACTAAAGAAATATCACACCCCGTCAAATACTATCCGAACCACGCTAATTAGAATGACGAAACAAATTATTGTAAATTACATCGTCATACGATGCATCGAATACAAAAGGGCGAAGAATGACGTTAAACGACTAGAAAAAAATACAATTCGGAATTCGATTATTCCGCGTTTAATATAATTTATATTATCCGACGTAAAATGTCGAATACACGAATATCATAATTATCATAACAAATCCGCAACGTATTTCAGTGTCGAAAAAAGTATTCAAATAATTACGCGCTCGAATATTTAGGACCAATGACGACGTTCCCGGGGCGTTCGGTCTCCAGCCGAGAAGTCGCCAGTGGAACAGGGAGCACTGTCCACCAACGAGGTTGCGTCCCGGTACGTGATGTGGAAATCTTATCTTAAGATTATCTCGATATAGCCGATAGGCTAGCGTGTAATTCTTTCTATTACGAAAAATCTAAAGCGTACGATTCATTTCGCACATTATTTGCCGCCAACTTCATCGCTACGTACAATGGCAGCGTCGCGATCTTTATATTTCAAATATCTTTTCCTTTACGTTAAATTAAATAGTATATTTTTATTTGTACGCAGTCGAGACGGCAACAAGTCAACGTCGGTAACAGGTAAGTGCGTATATTTTGTTATATTCGATTATATCATTTATTCGAAGAAAAAAGAAACTAATCAAACGTCGATTCCACGACTCTATAACACTCGTGCTATTAATCCAATAACTCGACCTGTAATTCCTCCAACTTTTATTTTATCTTTTTTTTCATTTTTAATTTTTGAATTATTTCAACGTTTACGTTTATTTTGGTTTATTATATCGGAATGTTAAACGGGTAATTTTTACAATTATTTTAGCGCTTTTCGTTTTAAATCTATCAACGAAATATTTATTTTAAAAAATGAAAATTTTCTTAAATTTTAGACTTTTTATTTAAATTACTCACAATTACGATTTACAATAAAAATTTACACTTGAACGATAGCATAATGCATACCTTATATGTTAAGCTGTTATTAACAAAATCGTATTTTAATTATATATATATATATACACAATAATCGGTTAAGTAGCACAGGGATTTTTATACATAATATTTAACTAATCCGTAATTTTCAGATATACATATACCACAGGAACGTGAAATTATATTTACCTTATTCGTCTTTGTTACATGTGTGTGCCGTTGTTTCAAAAATTCTTTATAAATATAACACACACGAATAAAAAAAAACGTGGCTAAAGTATAAAAAAATTAATTAACGTACATTTCGTTGTCAGAAAAAAACGCGTATGGTCAATTTAATAATTACACAACGGTATAATTACGCGTATTACTTAAAAAAGAAAATTGTACGGGTACCATCTACCGCATTAATTGTATGGATTACACGAACTTTTAGCTAATAGGCTGAACGTCATGATCTTTTGACAACCGCAGTAATTACAATGATGCCATCCCGTGGGACATGTACGATTATATTCCTCGAAACTATTTATTTCGTAATAAATTTTAAGCGCGTATAGAATTATATTACAAAGTTAGTTTTTCCTTAATTATTTTTATAGAAACTCGCGGAGAAAAAAATTATAACCGTACTCTAGACACAATGTTCAATATCCTAGACTGTGACGAATATTATGGTAAGTATTCGACACAAATGTAATCTAAAATAAGTATTCTTTTTTAAAAATGACAAATATATATATATATAGAAAGTACTTTAATAATTTACTAAACACGAATTATTGTTCTACTTTGCGTTCTTACACGTCGAAAATTATATTACAACAAATTTATTAATCGTACGTCTCGTAATATATTATTATGACATAATATATGATTATAACATTAATATTATTATATTTTGCCAAATATAAGCGATAACTACTTCGACGTAACGTTTTTTTTTTAACTTTAAATATTTATTTCCACAATCTGTTATATACTTGAACAATAAGTGTCAGTGACGAAAGATTTTGTGACAAGAATGACGGAATAAAAAAACCTTCCACTGAAGGCGCTTTGATAATTAGAAAATTAACGGATGATGTTGTGATCCAAAATGCACCTGGGTTTTTTCAACGTAACTTTATAAATTCGATCTAAACTGTATTAATTAGTCGAATATTTCATACGTAGGCACTGCGCGTATGTATAATTAATCTAGCGAATCATTTTACCTTTTCCTCAAAATCACATCGAACGGTTGTAATTTATAGATAGACGCGTAAAAGCTTTAAATAATAGGCATGACGACGAACAATACTTTATGAACCGCAAAGTGAATGGTTTCGTTGAACCACGCGGTATTAAAAACTCATAAACAGACATTAGGTCAAAGGGGTATCCGTCATGATTCGAAAATTATTCGAATTTGACACCCTATGACGGTAGAAATTATTTCCGTAATACTGACTAAAAACCAATCTGGCGTTAGTGTAGGTCAATGGGAATGTGCACGCTGCGTACAATAATTCGTGTATTATTATAGAGTTCGTGGGTATTAAAAATATGAACGTTTCGCGTTTACGTTTAACGGATGAACCATTGTGTACAACGGTCATATTTGCGATGGATACGTCGAAATATTGTTCAACGCGAGTTCCGATATAACCGTACGTACGATTTTTTCGTTTTCGTGACATTTTACCGTTCGTTCGTGGTGTTGACGTCGTTATCGATACGCCGAAAAATAATTGGCGAGTCAATAATTTTACAACGGCCGGGCGTCCGCGCCGGAAAACTGTTTGTTTGCCCAAAATTATCGCGGAAAAAGTGGTGAACAGCAGAGGGCGAACCAGCGACGAAATTGGGTCGCCGTAAATTCTTAAACAATGTGCGGACGCGCGATCCGCGTATGTCCTCCGTCTACGGCCGGTACGGTCAATATCAATTGGTTTCGTGCCCCGAAAACGACGTATTGTACACTACTAACATCTATTACGTCCGAAGGGGGCGCGGTCGCGCAATTACGATAACAGTTCGGTGTAGATCAACGGCCGTGATAACGTCGCGTCGCGCGACCCGATTGCCTGGCGACGTATCTATGACGTAAAGGCGTGTATATACGTTCGGTAGTGACGTTAACGGGCGATCTACGGAATTTATCGTTAATTATTTTACGATTGATTTACGGACGCGTACGACGTGTGCCGTGATCGACCGTTTGTCGTTCGATCGTTAGCCACGGTTTCGTAATACGTAATACGTCGGGAACGCGTCCTCCGTCCTCATACGTATCGCGGTTGACGTACGCGATATATGCAGCGTATAGCGTTTGAACAGATAACCTATACTCGATAGAAGAAGCCCCGTCACTATCAAAACAAAACTCAACGTACTTAAACTATACATATCTCCGATCCTTACTTATACCGGCTCCTTTTGGGAGCCCTTCATCGGCCGCTCGCAGTGAGAACGCATCGAGACCATCCAGAATATCCGGTATCCGTACGATAATGGGCCTGCCCACGGTCCTTTTTTATTTTATTAAAATATTAGTCTATTCGGTCCTTTGACGAAATTTTATTTAATTCGAGACTCCGTTCAAACTCGATCCAAAACGATGTTCTACAAAAACTCCTTTTCCAACCACGGTCACATCCGTCTCCTTGGAACATTCCCCACTAACCACAAAACACATGCCCACACCATACCCGTTAACTTGGGCAAACCAATTTACATAAACACTAAACAACCCCCTACTTCCTCCCACTAGTAGAGACACAAGCCTGGGATAGTTAACGTTATAGCCATCCCGCACAAAGCGAAGCAAGTTTGGGCAATTATTGAAGTAGCCTTCGACTAGGCGGCGACGGCTCTTCGTGCCGCTCACTAGTTGCTCAGCGCTCGTCGATATACACGTTTAAATGAATTACTCGAAATTATCTAGGCAAGTGGGAATTATCCAATTATTTATTGGTTAGCCGCGAAAAAAAATTGACCACCCTCCCCTCCCTGCGCCTCAACACTGTGGCGCACTCTAACTCGCCGTTTCGGGACGGCATTTAACGTTTAACCAATACGTGTATTTAGACGGAAAAACACGTACACGAATATCGGGTAAAATAATTATCGGGAACGCCTTTCACTCGGAACACACGAAACATTACGCCAACCTACGGGGCGCGGTTAACGTTCGAACGGTTTCGGTGGGGCGATTTTTTCGAATTTGTTCGAAACTCGTGGTTCCCCAGGGGGAGGGGGGGCGGTCGACCGGACGTGTTACCACGGCTGGCCGAACGGCCGTTAACGAAATGACGACGTGGACACGGACCGAGGCGGTCGCGGCACCGGTTTCGTAGGCTCGGTACTAAAAATTATTACTCGAGCGAACGAAAGACGCGCGCCAGAGTGTGTGTGTGTGTGTGTGTGTGTGTGTAGAACGCGTTACGGGCAATAATCGTCGTCGCGTAATACCGACGCGAGTAAAAGGTACACCACCGACGGGCGAAACCCAAGCGGCTAACGGCCTGGGGAACTTTCGTACGCGAGTCGTCGTCGTCGGCAACGGTGGGCGCGTATACGTACAGTACGTACGTGCGTGCGTGCGTACGGTGGCGGCGGTGTCGGCGTGCGCGTGTGTCCGTTGGGGGTGGGGGGGACTGACGCTTGGGCCGTGCCGGGGCGGGCGCGGTTCGTCCGGAGGAGACGACTCCGCCGCTGCTGTTGGCCGGCGGGCTCGGCGTGGGCGGCGACGGCGCGACCGGCGGTACGCCTCGGCCCCGGGGACTGTTCGCGCCGAGGCGGCGAAAAATACGCGTCGCGCTTGCCATATATTCGCGTACAATACACACGCGTGCGCGCGCGCGCGTGCACCACCTACATTTATCGCGCAGACGACACACGTACGACGGCGTGGCACATACATACCCGTGGCGAGCAAGTACGAACGAGGTGGTAACGATTTGGCGAGTGGGTGAGTCTCGGGGAGGGGTGGAGAAGCACGAAGAATACGCGCGCACACGCTGACCGCGTATATTCTCGATCCCCCCCCAAATACCCCTCTTCATCCACGTCACACACACACACACACACAAACACACATCCCACTCACGCGCCCAACCACCACACTTTCCCTACCTATGTCCGAAAGGCGCGCGACTTTGCCGCCGCCACCACCACCCCAAAACCTACTCGCTTCCTTTGATGCGTTAGCGCCGAGGCGTTCTTTTCCTTTAGTATTATTATTATTATTATTATTATTATTATCGTCGTCGTCGTTACCGTCCGATTTATATACATATATATATATATATGTGTGTGTGTGTGTGTGTATTGTTTTTCTCCTCTCGCGTTTTTCCTCTCGCCGACGTCGCGCCGTCTACTGCAAAAACGACAATCGACCGGTCGCTATTATTCTTATTATTAATTTCGTACAATTTCTCCGTTCACTTCAATACGCGTCGCGTACGTGACGTAGCGGCGCGTGTAAGATAAACACCCGAAATGACGTTTGCCGTCCTCCAGACCCGGCCGGTCGAATCGCTTTCTCGTTCCCGAAAATGTCGCGAACAACCTTTAGAAGTAAAAAGCCGGAAAAAATCCCTCGCGTCAATACGACGTTCGTTCAAATGTCCCGGGAAAAAACCCAAAATGTATAAAAGAAACGTGTATATATATGTGTGTGTGATTTCTCGCGTTGTATAAGACTGGCCTGGAAACTAACGCAACGATCGAACGATTAATTAACGTTAATATTAATCGACGTAACGACGATCCTCGGAATACACCATAAATAAATACTTCGTTCGTTGCGCTCGAAAGTTTTGAAACTTTATGCGCCATTTATATACGTATACGCGTAAAGCGCGCGTGTAAACGTGTAAAATTCGAAATAAAACCGTACACCGGATATTTTATCAGAAACAATTTGCCCAGTGGAAACAACGAACTAAGCGAATTAATAGCGCAGGGTCCGTAGAGCACGCGACCGTATTGTATAATTTCACGTTTTATCGTCGTTATTGTTCGGCCGGTTTTCGCGCGTTTTACTCCAATTGTACCACTCTCTCTACGCGCGTTCTACCGTCGGTTCTTTTCGAACGTAAATATTTTACCAATCGTAATAATCGCGTACGTACGAGACGACCAACAACGGTGGGCGAATAAAAGCGTCGTTATTTCGACGCGAATAACGGACGACCAAACCCCATAATGTCAGCGATCATTTTTCTTTTTTAAGGAAAAAAATCTTATTAGATACGAACGCGAGGTAATATACGAGTTCCCACGAGTAATGGTAATTTTTGAGCAGAATATGTTTATATACGAATATATATATATGTATAAAAATAACGATCGTTTTACTTATACAATTTAAAATTGTATACGGTTCGTAATTGTAATGTTATCTCGGTACATGGCCTGTACAGTGTACGTAATTATCTGGATTGTTGAACGTTTATTGTTCATTTAGTTTTTTAGTATATTCGAAACCCGATAATTAATAAGTTTTAAACTCGTATTTGATGAACCCGATGACATGCCCACTGAAGAAAACCGATTGTGAATTAATTGTGTTTATCGAAGCAGCTTTTGGATATTCGTTCGTCGGGCGCGTACACGAACAAATCAGATTCACCGCATACAGCTTGTAGCAACTGTATACAGCTGTCCAGCGTGGACTTTGAACGAAAACCGTAATCGTAATTAGCGTCGTAACGGAACGCGCCAATATTTATATCTGCGCACGCGGTTTCCGTGTGGATCGAGCGGCGCGGGTGTTCGAACGATTTCCAGTCTTCCAGTTTCCCGTTGCTCGACTGTTTCAGACGAACGGGCTTGAACAGTGCGTACTTAAAACGGTTCCCGATCTCGCTAACCCGTTACTCGTCCGTTTCCGAGGTTCGGGACGCTTTTTCATTCGCGTTCGGACGTAGCTCGACATAATCGTTCGTCATTT
Source organism: Geopemphigus sp. TES_GeoC_2020 (assembly GCA_025469175.1). Classification (NCBI taxonomy): domain Eukaryota; kingdom Metazoa; phylum Arthropoda; class Insecta; order Hemiptera; family Aphididae; genus Geopemphigus; species Geopemphigus sp. TES_GeoC_2020. The sequence goes on from JAIPRN010000578.1 coordinate 66,527, forward strand.
GGGCGACAATCGATTTGACAACGAAAGTAACGCTAGATAATTGATCTCACACCGTTCCAAATACACGGACTGAAACGTCGCCGTTCGATTCAATTCTGTCAGTCGCGCCATTTTTCGCGTATGTTTCGATTATTTAAAAATAACAATTTCACGACCGTGTGCTAGTATCAGCGACCACGCGCCCTGACGATAAATAATTCCGTATATAATTAACACGCCGCGTGTTTTCTGATGCGAGGTACACGCAATAACTGAGCAATATTTTTACTCGCCGTACCCAAAAACGCCTATATAGTAAATTTCGTAAAAATTGGTCGAACGCTATAAGAACGTACATAGGACGAACAATAAAACATTCGTTTTTGTATCGATATATTCAAACAGCTTCGCGATAATAGTTGCGAAAACGCTCGTTGTGTTTCGTTTTTATATCCAATCAAAACGCTATTTTCAAAAGGCATCCTTCTTAAGCGTCGTCACGAATAGTTCGACGGGCTGTTACAATAAATCGCTCGCGATATAAGACCCCTTTATTCGTATTATTACGATTTACCGAATTCACATTCGGACGAACGGAAATAAATATTAATTTCAACCCTGCGCGTTTACTCGCGTCGTTCCGATACCTATAATTAAACGTTAAAAATACATTTTAATCGGCGCAAAAACGCGATTAATTCGTGCCCCAATTTTTTGATACAGTTTCGATGGTGCTTTAAACGGCGTCCGGGTGGGCGTCTAACGGACGAATGCTGGCGAAAATGTCTGGGACGTCACCGAATTAATAACGTTCGTTTCGCGCCGTCGTCGATTATTTGTGTGGTTCAACGACTAGGCTAGTTTCAAACGGCGAATGTTTACCGTACGGTTCACCGAAACCGTTTCACTTACGAAACCGCGACGCGTTATTACACCGGCTATAATATAACCACGTGCGTTTCTGTCACGTTGTTCGTTCCCGACACCGAATTTCGTCGCGTTGACGGCGAACGAACGGACCGCGTAGGTAAAATCGGCGCGTACGGATTCGATCGCGCTGACCAATCACGACGATATATGGACTGTCCGCCGCGTACGCGATACGAAAGACGGTTCGTTTACCGTTGTTGTTTTCGTTCATACGCTTTTTGGTTCGACGACCGCGGTCGGGTTTATGATCGTCGTCCGAAATATACGTTGGTTTCGTCGTGCCCGCGGCGACGACCATTAATCTTCGTCCATCCGTTTGGTCCGCGACCACCGCGCGTTGTTTCGGGGGCACTACCGGTCGGAAATTTGACACGCGAATACGTCACGATACGCTCGTGTATCCGTTTTGGTCGTGCGTGTGTATTAATATGTAGTGTCCGTACGTAGGAGACAAAAGAGGGTTAGGTTCGATACACTAACCGGTGAATGTAAAACCATCGATACACTACGCGCCGGGTTATTTGTCACGAAAACGACGATAACACGTCGGATATTCTCGAATCGGTAATATTGTCGATAGACGCGTGCGTGTATGGGCGCCCGATACCGTACGTATTTAGAACTTACCACCCGTGGAGCGGTAATGTTTTCGAGATTCGGAGAACGATCAATACGCGATAGATACACTAAATATCGTTCGAAACCAATCGGTGTACGCCGAATACAATTCTTATTAACGTTTATTAAATCGTCGTTCGCAGCCTGTACGGACGATAACGCGATTTCCGATTTAAGTAATTCGACAAACCGCGCCGACAATACTACACGTCACATGTAGATAGAACATAATTCAAACACGAGTATCGCGACATTATTTAATGTTCGTTCTGTTCGTATTACTTATGGACAACGGTCAATTTTTTTCAAATAAAGTGTCGGTATGTTCCGTTAAATATACTACGGATGACTACTTGAAAACACTGTTTACCAACGACTTTCCGTTTTCTGTTATAAACTTTGCTCGGCGAGACGACGTATATGTATATAAGCCAGCTAAAATATAAAACTTTTCGATTATGCCTTATTATTTATTCCGAGATGCGTTAAAATTGGATTACCGTGATTATTAATTATAAATTAAATAAAAGCTTCGTACGTAACTAATGTCCGCTGAATCTTGAACACATATTTATGATATTCGTCGTAATATTGTCATCAGTTATAACAGATTCGGCATTTTTCGACATTTTTTGGCCGAAGTAAAAAAATAATTCATTTTCGAAATAATACGATTTGAAGCGATTTCAATTTACCCGTAAAACTATTATTATAATGTTATTGAATCTTATTGAATCTGTCTGGGGCTATTCGTTAACGTAAATAAAAAAATGTATAAAAAAAAACAGTCATGATACGGGCAATTACATTGTAACGCAATTTTGTTTTTAATTTATAGTAAAGTGCTGTTTCGTGTCACGCGATTTTATAATTCCTGTTTAATGAAAACCTAATAATTTTTATTTACAACACCTTTGAACCGCATGCCTACACCTTCCTATGTATAAATTACACACACACACACACACAGCTCGAAACATGTGTTGAGATAAAAGCGTCGATGAATAAATATAAATTACACGGAAAAAATTTAATAAAAATTCTATTCGTTCTTTTATTTTTTATCGCGTCCCGTTAAACTAATAAATTTATTTTCAACCGTCGCATAAAGTTTCCTGAAGGAGTAGAAAAGCCCAGGCAACACAACAAAACCCTGTGCGTACTCTTAAACTTAACGGTCTGTTAAATGGGAAATGGAAATATTCCCCGGGACTTTAATGGCCGTGGTCCAGGTCTGTCATTGATACATTGTGTCTTGTGTACAATTTAAATGGCGTGTACTGTAAAACGGTCAACGTAATAATTAGAAATAATCGCTCTCAAAATATAAAATACGTTCGCGTTTAAGGATTGCGACTTGAAAGAAATATTACTCTTATTGTACGCGTGTTCAACAAGTAGATTTTAATGGGGCTATGTTCCACATTTTTGGATATGTCAACAATAGTTTTCGTTCATATTGCGCAACTATATTGTTTAAAAAGAAAACAATCGTCGGATACGATTTTAACGAACGTTTATCATTGTTTAAATTATTGTTGTAGACAACATTGTAAATTTTGCATTCAGCGGTAACAACGTTTCGTTTCGAACCAAGCCGCTAAAAAAGTTATTTCTTCTCGTAATTTTTGTGTATTTATTTACCCAAGGTTGTTTATTCGAATATTTCGCGAAACATTGTTTTATTTACTCCGCTCGATGTTATTCGTTTTTTAATTGAATTACAATTTCTCTTCCAGCGTTTTTCGACTACATAATAATACGGTAATTGGATTTCCGTTTCTCAAGGTGACGTTTTTAATTATATTGCGCTTAAAATCAACGTGCTCGCCATTTTTGACTCATTGTTTGGCCGTACTCGTGCCGTATATAAATAATAATAATAATAATAATAATAATAATCATAATAATATACGTGGGTACTTATTGTTATTTTATAATAAAAAGTAAAGCCGTAAAACGCTCATTCAAATCGAATAGCCAATGAGAAAGTCGACATTTTACCATTTCACCGACATCTGGTCGAGAAATTTAGCGAGAAAAGTTCCTTTATCCCGAAACCTTTATACTTAATGGACACGCGTTACGCGTTTTTCGCGAGTATTAAACCGCGCGTATTTTGAGGATCGTTATATTGCGTATGCTCGCTGGTTGTTACCTACACTCGCCGCCTTTAGACAGGTCGTCTTTTTGTTGACGTTGATAAATGCACTCGCTGTATAACATGGAGAACTAACGGACCCTCTTCAATGAAACTAAGAATCTTCTCGTTAGCGTCACGTCAACCATCAACGGTAATATTGGACACCGTTCACCGGTAGATATGGACGCGATTCCCGTACACGAAATGTGTCGAAAATCGCGTTTAAAAATCGCAATGTTTTAAAAACCTACCAAAAGCATTTTTCGTTCCGTAAATTCAAAATATTGTTTTACGACCATTTACGATGGCAATAAACAAAGGTGTTGTAAACATTTTTATCGACCAATGACGATCGTGTGCCGAACCAAAACACGCTGAGTTTGACGGTAATTTCCAACGACCGAAATGTCGATTACTCGTCGTTATTTTACGTTACACATAGACAGTCGACTATAAATTGCGGCGATTTAAAATGTATATAAATAATTTTTAGAAAATAACCCGGACAAACGTGTACCGATAAAAGACAAATATTATACAACATAATCGATTGGCAAATCTATAAATGGCGTACTTTTTCGGTCGCAAAATTATTATTTATACAGATAACGACGCAAAATCTACTCGCGATTCATTCGTCAATGAAAACTATGATAAACAAACCGTTTTATAATTTTCAAAAATGTACATTATTGTACAACGTTTTCTATCTCGAGCAAAATTTTGTAACGACGAATTTCGGTGTTTTAACGTTGTTACTTGGTAATTATTTTCACCGAGAGAATAATTCGTTTAATTGTATTTTTATATAAAACAAATTGCGTTCCGAGAAAAAATAATTTTCATAAAGACACAATCAAATTATGTTCAAACGCGATAAAATATTTTCAAAACTCGAATTTTAATTCTGCAAAAAACAATTTAACGTCTCAGTTTATTAGTTATTCAATTATCAGGTACGATCTAAAATTTACATATTTTTCTAAAGTCGACGTCACGCGGTTATTAGATTAATATTGAAATATATTACCTACGCAATGCCTACTCGAATAAGGAAATTAATTGGCTAATAATTAATCGCGTTCGTTAAGGCTATAATTTATACCTATCTAATAAGATTCGGTCAAATATTCGAACGACTATAGGCGACACAAGGAGCGACTATATTCCTGATATACGCGTTCTATATTTTTGCGTGCACCAAAAGAATAATGCTTGATTGTTGTCACAGTGTCGTAAACTGCATACGTTCGAGGCGATACAAGATAATTTAAGCTTAAAAGAAATTAGTCACGTGAATAATAAAACTGAATTGCGATAGCCGAATAGCACAATAGTTTCCAACAGAGGCGTTTTCTTGAATTATTGTTTGAACGAGAAATGCCCAGACATTGAACAAAACGATAGTTAGGTTTTACTTACATCTGACATAGGACTTACCTTAAATTTTAATATATACCTTAAAAATTGTTAAAAAAACACCAACTCGTAAACGCTAGATAGTGACTTCAAAATCATAAATAAATACGTAATACGAAAACATAGAATATTTTAACGTTTTTATAACGACAATTATCGAGTTTAAATTTCCTATTTAAGCCTTATACAAACGCTAAATATTCGTTTTTTAAATTTCGGGAGGAGATCTAGAGTCCACTTTACTCTTCCTTCCCCCTCCCTATAAATACACCATGGTTTCCAAACAACTAAACAAATACGCCTAATCTAATGTATAATACGGTATGACAAAAAATTCGATCGCGATTATGCCAATATTTCCGTTTTCGTTGCTAGTCAATCAAAATGGACGTTGGGCAAGTCATTTGACGGAATATAAAACGTATTCAGTTATCGCAATGTGACCGATGTCTATCTGTCCCGAAATATAATATAAAATCACGCCAATTGTAGTACACTATCAGCGTATACGTGTAATAAACACGTAAGCGCTAGTATTATTACTAAATGTATACGTATAAAAAGAAAGAAGAAGGCCGCAGCACAGATCCAATATCACGTTCGAAACTTTCAAGGAGACGGGGAAAACGAGGGACTTATGTATATTCACACATGGGGGCGCGGAATGTGTGAGATACATTTCTGTATTCGCACTTTTCATACATTCGCCAACGTAATATATATACACGTGCCCGTCGTCGATTGGGTGTATTATCGAATTCCGGTAAGGGGCGGGCGCGCACGCGTTGACGTGTGTGGCATGTTGTGTGTGCGTGTGTGTGTATGTGTGTGTGTGTGTGTGTGTGGGTGTGTGTGTGTACAAAAAATCGGTAGCAAGCAGACACAAAGAGAAAACTATATAAACGTGTAGTTTGTATATGTGAAAAAATAATACATATATATATATGTGTGTGTGTGTGTGTGTGTGTGTGTGTGACAGTGGGAGGAGAATCAACGTAATCGTCGAGACGTATAAAAATGCGAGTAAGTATGTTTTATAAAATATTTTTCTTTTCTTCGTATTCGTAAAACATATTGACGCGAAGGTTCTTCGTGCGGTATTTTTTTTCTCTTTCCATCATGTTGTTCGCCCTTGTTTCGCCGTCGTAAAAATGACGGTGGTGATGGTAATGGTGGGGTAGCGGGGTTTTTTCTTATCGGAGGGTGTCTTCTAACTGTTTTAACTATACATAATACTCAAATGCCGGATTTATAAACAGTGCGGGCGAAGAAAGCTGTCGATCATCGTCGTTTCAAAAACTCTTTTATTATCATTATTAATATTATTATTATTATTATTATTATTAATAATAATTATTATAATTATTTATTAATATTATTATTATTATTATTATTATTATTATTATTATTATTATTATTAATTAGTATTATTATTATTCGCGTTGTTCGGTGATTTATTCGATACATTCACATCCAACGACGACGTGCCATCCATCACGAATGTAATAAACTCGTATTTCTTTTACTATGTTAATGTACGTGACGGCCGACTATTATTTCGTACGCAAAACTTTATATCGGTCATGGAACGTTTTCAAATTTATTTTCGATACACGGCGCGCGCATTTCAGAATACTTTTTACGTCTAAACGTTTATCCGTTAACCTTGACGCGAACGAACCGTACATTTAGACGTTATTTGGATTGTAAACTCCGAGTAAGAAGGGCTGTTATTCGTGGAATGTCTAGATCGGTCAACGAAATGTACGCCTCGTAACCGTTTGTTTCGACCGCGGCGATAATCAACAGGCAAGTTCAATAATAGGGTCGTGATCACCCGACGAACAATTACGGCGCGGCGGTCTCCTTAACGCGAGTCTGCCACGTAAACCAATGTACGGAATATATACCACCGCAGCAGGTTAGTGGCGACAAGTGACGTGCGCGTATAGCAGTGGCGTTTTCTATGTAAATTGCGCGTTAACAGCCTATACCAATTACGACCAACACGATGTTAATTAATCACATATTACGACGTACGAAAACGTAACGTACGTTTGTATATAGTTACGAATAAATTGAACTGACGAACAACTATTTATCTTATCCGCCGACTCGCCAGTCGCGCATCTAAATATTTTCCAAACGCTTTCTTCGACTATGTCACCCGTGATCATACGTTGTCGTGGGGGATTCATCAGGAAACTTCGGCGCACCAAGCACAAAACGTTAAATTCCGAACCAACGAATTGTTTCGACTACGGCCGATTACTATTAGTCCGCGAGCCGCCAAGGGTTGCGTGAGAACTACCAATTATTTATGTAACGGTCGATTAGGTATATATGTTGTACGTAACGATTCAAATTTGTCGATAAAACGTAGCGTCTGTTTTAATCAGTGGGAGATGTTTCTAGGCCTGTAGTACTAACGATTAATGATTATTTACGCATTGACGTCCGACATAAAACACAAGAAAACGCCATTGGTACAGTGCGGATAGCGCGAACTCGAATAGTCAAGTCAAACGGTACAAGGGATTCGGATAACGGTAAAGCGAATCCGCGAATAATTGTCCGCTGCTTTGTTCGGCAGACGCTAAATGTACGCCATCAATGACGGCGACCCGTGGACTTTGAAATGGTGGTGAGGTGGGGAGAACGGTTATGGTTCAGTACTATAATGACGCGTCGCGTCCTACAAAAACAGTGCGCACGGTAAACGTTGCGGTCGATCAGCTCGGACTTATGGTACGCTGACGCTTAAAAGAAAAAGATTAATTCACGCGTTCCGCGGATAATTCGTAATTCGCGTAAATCGTTACGATCGATAATAAAAACGAAACGAAAAATTATTTTTAATATTATAATATGGACGAACGAAGCGGAAGATCGAAGGTTCGAGTTAATTTGTTCGAACTTTAATTACAACCACTTATCGATTTGGATCATTGGATCCGAAATCCTTTGTACGTTTCAACCCTATTCAGTCAGGTCTTACTGACGATGTCATTTTTGGGGGAAAATATCGCTTAAAACGATGTATGTATACGCTTGTAAGTTTTACGAATAGTCACTTATTTAAGCGCGTTACTTATTTTTAATAAGACGTTACAAAATTGGAACTAAATTATCTCTAAAATTGTACCAAATATTCTAGCGAATTGTACCTAAATTTTAACGACGTATCTTAACGTATAGACGTTATACATATTTTAATCTCATTAACTATCAACAGCATGTAGTAACGTGCATTTTTACGTTTCAATGGGCGGGTCAGTTATAATTAAAAATTTAATAATAGCGCCATTTTCGCTAAACTCTTTAAAGAGAATGTTGAAATTGCTCTTTAAAAACTTTTTTATTAGTTTCGTATTACACGAATAGTTTAAAAAAAAACCTTGATAGACGAGTTAATATTATCGTTAAAAAGAAAGTAGTTTCTCAAACGAACTAATAATAATAGAAAAAATAATGTCGATAGGCAACTCCCGATCCTTATACTCCTCACAAAGTTAGACATACAAAACGTTGAAAAAAGAACATTACGGTAATGCGAAACAGTTCCTATAAATGAAACTGTATTCAATGGCGGAACTTCCCTATACGTAGACAATTTCAAACATTCGTCTTGAAATGAAACGCTTCGAAATCGATTTCAGGAACATTTTTGTTATTGTAATATTTAATTAATATTTATTTTTTCGGACGCGAACTTTATTTTTAACTATGAAAATAAAATACCATAATTTGTCGGTTTGGAAAAAAAATTGTTAGAAAGAGTTGTTAACAACGAGCAATTAATATGACATTTAAGGTTAAAGTTCACGGTAATTAAAAACTTAACGAAATGTTATTCCTTTTAAACGTTCAATTGTTTCTAACAAAGCCCTTTTATTTTTTTTTAATTAAAAAATAATGAATTTTCGATCTTAATTAATTGATATTGGAAATTGGAAATTTCTAAAAAGGCCTATTTTCAATAAATTAATATATAAAACGTTAACCACGTTGTGTTTTCTCTTGCGAATAATTATATATTTATGTTTAAAACCGTTTATAAAAAGAAAGTACTTTAATAAGTGTTAACGTCCATTTTATACAAATTTCTCTTTGGTAAAAGGCAAGAAAGTTTACCGCTTAGATTTTGAAATATCACGTTCCTATTTTCGGAATCTATCGTATAACGTTGTTTATTTCCATAGCATTTCGGTAACATATACGGTAAGTTAAATTTATTTTTACGGTTAAATGTTTTAAATATTCATATTTTGTAAGTGGGTTCTGCTAAAATATAAAACGAAAACTAAGAATTAGAAGCGTGGACGAAAATATAATAATAGACTTATTTTTGTATAATTGAGCGCGTTCGTAAAATGTGTGGACGATACAATAAAAATATTATAAAACCTAAACGAATTTAATTGTATTCATTTTAAATAATAATAATTCATTACGAAAAATTGAACGATCCTTACAGGAAAAACACTCGCGAATAAAATTAGACCGTTCGTCGTCACACAGAAGGTACCGCCAAAAGTGGTGGCGGAAATAGACAATCTTGAAAATTGTTATCCTTGTAGCAGATGAGATGATGATAATGATGACGATGATGATGATGATGATGATGATGTGGTTGTTAAATGGAAGGTATGACAAAATAATATAATGAATGGAGAAACTATACTAAATATAGTATTTATAGCGCATAGTGATCAACGGTGCGGGAAACTGAATTTTTTGCTATCTCGATGTGGGAAAAAAATTTCAACCAATATAATTGTTGTTGGGCTATATGTTCAGTGTGCTATTGTTGGTAAACTGACGCGGTACAAGAGATTTATGAGTCGAGAAAATTATGCATGTTTAAAATCACTCATGCGGTGTTTGTAAATCAATTTGTGCGTAGCCGTAGTTTTTAATAATCAACTTGGTTTTTTATTTTACGAATATTTCAATATTAACCTATGGTCTTGTGTAACAATACAATATCTTATAGAAAATTGTTTTTATTTTTATTTTCGTTCTTTTTACGTTTGTTTTTATATTTCTCGAGAAGAACGTTTTTTTTATCAGTTTATTTTCAAGTTGTTTTTATTAATTTTTTTTTACTGTGCATAACCTCGATGTATTACAATAGTTTCGATAATTTATTTCACTACTTATATCAATAAGTTTTCCGAACTCGGATATACGACGACGATGGATTATAAAATGTAAATTAAGTAAAAACAAAACACGAATTATTATTTCAATTTTCAGACGTCTAAGTATTACAAATACGTATGTCGAAGCATTAAAAAATGTCATTTCACGTCTAAGTCGTGAGGCGATTGTGACGATGATTTTAAAATAAAGGTACGTATTATTTCGTAGGGCCGCCCATGTAGCTCGTTTAAAACGGGAACGTTCGTTTTTTTTTTTTTTTTTAACATTTTGTCCCCTT
>JAIPRN010000579.1:0-77014 GCA_025469175.1 Geopemphigus sp. TES_GeoC_2020
GATACAGTTTTTTTTTTTTTTTTCGCATCGTTAAAAAGAGGCCGCGTGGTGGAATCCGAAAGTATAAATTACCTACTATATATTTTGTTTAAAACAAAATTCTAATTTTTAATGACCAAACAGTAGAAATTTCAAAATCAATCATTTGTATAAACGAGACAAAAATGTTTTCATTATCGCTACTAAATCGTGAAGTTTGTTTTTTTACGACATATTGCCGTTAATTTTCGATTGTGCCAACGTTCGGTTAGACGAACAGTTTTCGTTCCGTAACCTTACTCGGTTATTGTTTTAAAATAACCATAGAAAAATATAGGAGTAATTCTACCAACTTAATGAATACACACACACAGCGGACGCTTACGATTTAGTATTCATTCGAACGGTTTACGACTTCATAAATCATATTACTCATACAGTCATTCGTCTTTAGCCTGCCCGGAACGTTGGGCTATTGTTTTGATTTTTATCGGAGCGACGAGATGGTATTGACTGATTTAACGATGTTTCTTTAATAAAATACTCGCCTTTGAATACAGAGTGAAATTATACAAATTTCTTCGAATATAGATTTCAATAAAAGTAGGAATTTCGTAATTCGGGGAACGAAATTCAAAAGAGAATATTCTTTTAATAATGTACACGATCGTTATGCCGGACACAGTGCGTGGTATCTCGACCAAATAAGCGTATGTGTCCGTACATATTTTATTTTTAAGTCATCTGTCGCGAACATATTATGAAATGTGTGTATATATATCTGTATGTCGCCGACGGTTCGCTAAAAACTTAGTAACAGTCGATTACCGCCGGAACGCGGGACGCGCCGCAGTGTATAATATGTATTAATTCGATAGCAGGATGCGCCCTCCTTCGTTCCCACCCACACCCATTTACTCGTACCGCCGGGACGCGTTTTTCATTTTATACGCGAAGGCGAATACTTTTGAAAATTGTTTCTTGATAAAGTTTTCCCCGCCGAAACGCTTTTATACCGTCGCTGCCACCGCCGTTTCAACGAACAAGAAAATCCGATAACGACCCTTTACCCCCTCGAGCGCGTTCTCTCTCGCTCGTTTTCTCTCTCTCTTTCAGCACCAGTCGCCCGTATACACTTCCCCGCACGTGTAATTAAGTTCTAACTTCACATTTCATTTAATCTGCCGACATCGCTGCCGCTCTCGTTAAACCTTTCTCGGTAGAAAACTTTTTCGGTTCGCGTCTATCTTATTACTATATATATATATAGTGTAAGTAAACGCGCAGAATTGAGACACGCCGTTTTTCACTGTAACGTTGTTATTGTGCGGAACCGTATCTTATCCGATGACTTCTCTCCGTTTGCTATACATTTTTCGGCCGATAATCACACGACATTTCGCTCACAATTAAAATTAATTGGGAATTGGGACGTGACTAAGTCCGAATTTTCATTCGTCACTGGTCATCTAAGATATTTTAGGTCGCGTATATTTTTAAAAGTTACAATGGAACGTATAAGTAATTATTTGATGGAAAACACGTTTTGAGACAGAAAACACTTGGTAAAATTGCTCGAGTAAACATTAATTGGACCAATTTATAACGTTTTTGTAATAATTTACATTTTTGTACATAAATTAAATTCGTTCTAAAATAGGAACAATTTTCGCGATCTTCGATTCTTTTCGTATTAATGTTGTGTATATTTCCAAACGTATAAATATATATAGTTAAATTATTATGTTTCAATACTTAAGTGGGATTTGTGAATAGCGTGCGTGTTTTGGTAGATACACTTTTCTTCAAATAAAGAATATATATATATATATATTTAGAAACCCGTTAAAGCGAGTACAATATAACGACGTATACTTATATTCACAGCACGATATTTTTCCCTAATTTTCTCCGTTCTTTTATTTTTTCCCTCTTCGCTATTTACACGCCGAGGGGACGATTTGTGATACTACCCACACGCGAAAAAATGGGAGTGTCCTATTTGCACCCGCCATGAAAAATCTCCTTTTATCGAACGCGTGCTCGTCTATCAGCCTTGTATATTGTTGATATCTTCAATTTGAAAAAACAGAGCTTGCAAATACGTGGACAAATAGTCTACGCTCGCAGTGAATCATATAAATCATTAAAAACTTATTTCTTCGCCTAAACGGTTTAAATATATATTCGTGCATATATCATTTAAATTCCACTCGGGTCGCAAAAATTAATATATCGCCGCAGTGCCCATAGTAAATCGCGTATTTATTTTCGATATTACGTTTAGCTTAAAATAACTCGCCGTGATTAATTTGAATGACGAATTAATAAAAACTATAACTTTTGTTGAATGCCTACTCAGGAAACATTTAAATATGTGTAGTATTTTTTATATATTGTACAAACGGATAAAATATAGAAGTAAAAGAGCTCTAACGATAACAATTATGACAAAAATATAGGCTAAAATTAATAGGCGTATATTTTTCTAAAATAAAATATAACGGAAAGTGTAAAAACGTGAATAAATAAATAAAATTACGTATTCGTAATTAATAATTATGACGCGATATTTGTCGAAAAATAGTTAAAATAAGCGAATTTATCGAGAAACAATATTTATTTTAATTACGATTACGATTAAAAATAATGTAAACTGTAATTTATATCCAGCGATCTCGAAAACTTGATGGTTAGGAGAGGAATGTTAAAGAAACAGTTAATTCCGTAAGGTCGCTCCCTTTTTTTAAAACAATATATATACTAGTTTATTACGTATTTTGAGTGAAAAGTTTACCCGATATATACGTATATTATTTATTCGAGAGTTTCGAGAATAATTAATGGAGTATAACGTTTATCGAATATTCTATATTTTCGGTAGGAAGAAATTCGGTTAAAAATTTATATCGTTTCACGTCGTACTCGGAAATGCGATAGAAACCGTTATATTGTCGCGCGATCGACGGTTCGGATTCGACACGAACGTTATTTAAACGCCTTTTTCCACTTATTCGAAAACCCCCTTGGAATCGCGCGAGAAGAATCCTGTATTCCGTCGCGTGCCCGTATCGAATAGCCGGAAAAACGCTGTACGTTATTGTTTATAATGGACAATAGGTATACGGCGTTGTGAAATATCCGTGCCATACACGCCGTGTGCCGTGCAAAACCGTACGGGAGCGGGACAAACGACGTCTTATTCGGTTCGGGGACCGCGGCGCAGAGTGCCGCCGTTCCGCGTGTATAATAATAATGATAATACGCGTAGAGGTAACGCCGCGTATATATATATATACTCCGGGCATATAATATCGGGGGAGGACACGAGGCGCGGTTGATTCCCGTGGGACGCCGATCACGACGGTGTTTACCACGCGTATATATATATATACGTCGTGTGTATATATATATACGTATATTGTAAATATATATGGGTGGTATACAGGCGCACGAATATCTCGGGAGGATGTGCTCGTTTCTACAGGGACGGGGTGGTGGTGGTGGTGGTGATAGTGGCCGTGGTGGGAGAGGGAGAAACGTGGGGGACGAAAAAAAGGAAGCGCGCGAGCGAGTCGCGGAGAGTGGCGTGGAGGGAGGGAGACCTTTTGATTCTCGTTTTTTTCCTCTCTCTCTACCCATTTTCTCACTCACTCTTTCTCCGAAAAGCAAGCGTCTGACGCTTGGGCGGCGGTCCCGTCTGAAACCGAACAGCTGAGCCAGAAAGAGACGAGATACACGCGCGCGCGCGCACACACATACACACACACACACACACACACATACACACACACACACACACACATACACACGTTGCGTCGGGGCGAACGAGCGAGTTTACGAGGGAAACGCCGTAGGGTTGGGGTGGGGTTGGCGGCGTGGCGAGTGATTAATGATGCGCCTCGCCGGCTGCTGCTGCCGATGCCGCCGCTGCTGATGCCGCTGCCACCGCCGCCGTCGTCGTCGTCGTCGTCGGCGGCGGAATAGACGTCGTCGTCGACAACGTCGTATATAAATATATATACAGCGTAGCGTATATTGTATAGTAGTGTTAGTCGGTCGTATTCTCGGCAAAGTCTTTCCCATCCCCTTTCTCCTCACGTCATTTTTCCATCCCTTTTTAGAAAATTCGTCGGACCCGGCGACGGCACTCTTTTTTCCCGCCGTCGTCGGGGGGATTGATGCCAGTATATATGTACCACCACCTATACACGCGCACGCACACACACACACACACACATGTATATGTATTTATATACGTACGTAATATAATAATAATACGTCGGAAAATAAACGCGCACTTGCCCGGGAATACGACGACGACGGTGTGAAAACTTTCGGAAAACATTCGCGGCCAAGACGCGTACACGGAATATATATCGACTACAAAATATTGAATCGACGCGATTATTAAAAAAAAATAATACGTTCCCGTGTATATTTGTCGTTGTTTAGTCGGGGGAAGGACCGGTGTTTGGTCAACTCGGCTACTGGTGCACGCGCTCGACGAAACCACTAAAACGTCACGTTTCAAAAAAGTTTTCCGACCGGATCGTGTGCTCGGGTGTGTTCAATATGTTGTTGTACTACAATTTTTTTTTAAAATTCTACCGAAATATCGTCGAAACTAGTTTTTATTTTTCGTTTCACCACATATCCTATCGTTTTTTCTCGTTTAGAAAACGAGATTTTGAAGGATCTATTTTTAAACGATACGACCTCGGTTTTATATAATATATATTTGAAATATGATTTACAAAATTGACGTTCAAATTATTTCTAAATATTATTAACTGGGTCGGTATACGCGAGTGTTTAGTAAGAAAATGTACTTCAACGATAACTGTGGTCGTATGACGTTGACGAAGGATTACAAATAAATTATGCCCACGTCACAATATGGTATTTCGAGAGAAAACATTTAAGTCTAAAGAAAAAAACGAAACGTTTTTATTTTTCTCGTAAAAACCCTTAATATAAATAAAGGGAAAATTTAAGTACACGAATTTCATTTTATATGAAAACAAATACATTTTCATCGTATAGGTAATGTACAAACTTTTTATTTGCAATGACGTTTTCATTACACAAATCGAAACGTGCGCAATAATCGTTTTTAGGGATCAGTATGTGTTATATACGTACGTATATGGCAATATAATAAATTGTCGTAGAAATTCTTCCATGGCGACATTTGTTTCGTAATGTTTTTAATTCGGATTGGAAATTAAACGTTTACTTTTTTCCATACCTATTTGTTTTGTATTCAGTGATTTTAACCGAAAATTACGGCACATTTATTTAATGGCCTAATGTAGACGAGCTAAATACTCGAGTAAGACTGTGAGAGAATGACGTCATCGAGGGGGCTGTAAATAGGGAAAATAAACGGAAAAAGACGAAGACAGTGATGGTTAGTGAGATGGCCCCAATGAGTATCTTAACAAATGCGTTCGACTAATAAGGGTTGAAGGCATTAAGGAGATGAATTGATGAGTGTAGTGCAGGTCTTGCGTGGACCGTAGGAGAATGAAAATGAAAAATTGAGTGATTTTAAACAAATGTCAAAATAAAAAAATGTAACCAGCCGTAATCGGATGTTGGCGAGGACATTGTGAGTTACTTAAACCGGGATTTCGGAGTTGTTATTTTGAATTTAAATGCGTTAGTAAATTTTTAAACGAATATGAGAAAATTATTAAAATAATACGCGTTTAAGATTTTATTCGAGCTCTTAAACATAAAAATTGCTCGTGTTCAAAACGGATATGTGAACGTCTTTACGAGTTTTTTTTCTGCAATTTTCGTGTAGTTTTCCGGTACGATTCATTAGCGTAATTCTAAAGTTTACTGAAGAAATCGGTCTTCTAATACAGGTAATACGTATTATATCTAAGTAAATCATTCGTGTATTTTTATTTCACTGGAATATAATTTACGCGTTGAGTGTAACGACCGAGTTTACAGTAGAAAATTATTAATATTCTCTTATTTCTTCCGTGACAGTAGGTCATACGCACATTGCTCGGGTATTTCTCACAGACCAATTTTCAACTTAGCCAATAACATATATATATATAATTAGAACCCGTAACATTGTATTATAGTGTTTGTTTACTTATCAGATCTTAAGTATGTATATAATATATTTGTGCTTTTGTTACCTGTCTTGCGAGTGTATTGTATAATATATATGTGTACACTATTTCTCAATCGCACTATAAGCGCATCGATGAAATCATTATGATTTGATTTATTATATAATCGTTTGTCATGTTCCGGTCTTATAATAATACTTAATAAACACACACACACACACATACGTATATATTTTATATTTATATTTTTTATGCGTATATACTTCACTTAGACACGATCAATTTGTGTCTATTTAATATTGTAATGTACTATTATAATACGTGCGCCTATATAAAAGTAAACGTCAATAATCGAATTGACGTGTGAATATTGATTTTGTTTTCGTATAGTGGTTAATAATTTGTGTGTGCGCGCGTCTGTGTATCGCAGTAAACGCAAATTGTTTCGAATTTTAAACGAAGTGACGGGGAGAGGGATGATTATGATAAGAT
This sequence comes from Geopemphigus sp. TES_GeoC_2020, assembly GCA_025469175.1. Taxonomy (NCBI): domain Eukaryota; kingdom Metazoa; phylum Arthropoda; class Insecta; order Hemiptera; family Aphididae; genus Geopemphigus; species Geopemphigus sp. TES_GeoC_2020. The sequence goes on from JAIPRN010000579.1 coordinate 6,570, forward strand.
CTTATTGGCGTTAGTAAGCCTTAATAAATTTTTTCGATCTTACGAAAAAAACCGCGACGATAACGACATCGGGGAATACATATTCGCTTGGAAGTTGAAAAAACGTCGATTACGTTGGAACTGAATTCGTACCGTAGGACGGTTAAAAAATTTACGATATTTTCTCACCCAAATAGTACGGAGATTGTGATGTCGGAGTGGGACGCGCCGCCATTTTGTAATCGTTCTATTTGACGTGTAAAGCGTAATTATAGTTTTCCGTTCGAAATAAACACATTTTAACGCAATTTCGGTCTATTATAGAGTTTTTACGATATAACGTGACTGTTGTGTCAAACCTCTTTCCAAGGGAATACATACACATATATCGTTACCGGCAACTGTACATCGTTATTATTGTTACGATAATTATTTTCTATTCCGATTTTTACGACGTACACACACTTAAACTTGTCGCTGTGCCCTAATACAATCCGTAACTTTATAAATAATCTTTTTACTTGAACGTATTACCCTGCGTGTTATACATAGTGGCGTTAAAATCGTTTTGGAAAAGATATACGAATGTTAAGAGTACAAATATATGCGATAAAAATTCGTTTTATAAACGGACGTGTTGCTATAATAAAGGAACACCGGATTATTGCGAAAATACGTAAAATACAACGATATTATATGCGCATGGGTGTACTTGGACTTCATCGGCGGGTTACGTAATTTTAAAATTTGTCTCACCGCTAAATTTATCGGTTTTGAAAAAACAACATTAACGTAATGGACATTTTATTTCGTTAACGACGGTATCATTCGTAAAGTTCAAGTGGCTTCTATATAAGCGCTACAACGTTTTTGCAGAAAAGCGGACACCCTTTCCTATTAAAAATGGAACGAATTTGAGTCGCACGCTCGAATTGCCAACTATGCAGCGACGTCGTACACAATTGCTATAAAAATGTCGATAAAATGCGCATAATATATATATATATATATAGTGAACTTGGTGGCGTCACGTTGGCGAAAGAGAACGGTAGCCGCGAACGACTCGTTTGTCAGATTTCCTCGGTGAAAGGTCGAAAGCCGCAAAGTTTGCCGAGTGCTATTTAATTAAGGGTTAGCCGCGCCCCGTATATTATATATCTATATACGTATTATATGTGTACGACGAACGTGAGGGAGTGGATGGGAGGGAGGGAAAAAGGGACGGACACGAGGTTAAAGACCGTAATCCACGCACATATCTACACGGTTATCGTGTTTACGCCACCTAATACGTGTATATATATATATATCTAACCGTCGTCATACGGGCGAATGTAAACTTAGACTTAACGTCTAAACCGGAAACACACTGTTTCGAAACTGCAAAAATTGTGCTAGTGAAAATCGCCATTTACTTTTGTTTTAACAAAATATTATTTCCCCATTTGCGAACGTTCCGACGTTTTCTAATACCGTTTGTGCATTCCGTCGATCGATCTTGACCATGTAAATCGATTTCACCTAGCGATTCTCGTTTAATACATCGCGGACGTCGTTTGCTCGAAATTCTCGCGCGTCCAAAGCTAATGGAAAATAATTTTCGCCCAGAGGCGTGTAAAGGGCTATATTTCTTAATTAATTTTACTATATAGAATTTCGACACATCAACACAGTAGATAGGATAATAATAGCGCTATGTATATATTTAAACATATTTTTAAGCACCCGATCGGAATTTAATATAGTGCCTATTTTATTATATACTGTTCCGAAATGGCTGAGGGTGCCGTGGAAGTATTCTGATCCCATTCCATAGGGAGGAAGAAGAAGAAGACGGTTCAGAAACTTAAAAAAGTTCGTATATTTTACGTATATTTACGTAAGATTATATCACGGTAACACGAAAACCATTCATAATATATATAATGTAATTCGCGACGATATTTTAAAATGTAGTTAAAGCTTCTTTTGAAATAGACAATAATCTACCTTCGTATATACTACTGCTGTAGTGATCGATCACGTTAATAACCTTTATATATGTTTGCACAGTGTGCAGGAATATTAGGACATCGTATTTATCGTCGTTACGACGTGTTACGTGTGTATATGTTGTACGAAAAAAAGAAGAAAAACCGTATGCCAAACGCTCGGTATGATATATCTCTTAAACATTTTTTCCGTCGGATTTTTCTTCGTCTCTTATAGTGCTAAAACCACAGGTCCATCCCATTGTCATCGCGCCGCGACTATCCGCAAAACAACAATATATATGTTTGTGCGCGCGCGCGTATACGCGATGAAATCCCTTCATTAAGTCGTCCCGTGTGTCCGCATATTGTGTTACGGGGTGTCGCTTCAGTATACGTACAGTGACCGTATTGTACGAAATCTATCGTATATTATACAAGCGCACGCGCGTATAGATGTCCCGGGTCGTTCCGGACTCTACGAGTGGACTTCGCGTCATTGTGCCGGCGTGTTAATATTGTGTCGTGTGGATTTTTAACGACGATTTTAGGTCCTAGGGTTTGCGAAAAAAAATTCGTATCCCGACGATTTGTTACATTTGTGCACGGATAGTCATAACACATATATATTATACAATACAGACCAACGAGGAACCACCGGATCTTAATGCGAATTCCGTATATGCGACGCGCCGTAGTAGGTCGACGTTACGTTACTATATATTTATATAAATGAACGCAGTGGGTCCTTCTAAATGGACTTTTTCTTTCATTCGGAGTCACCTTATGTGTTATAAATGCCATAGGCCAGTCCCCGCGCGCTATATACGCGTATAGTATATACAAATAATAATAATGTACCTACGGAAAGAGTCAATGGGAACAACATAGTTCCTGTTGTGCAATTTAACGGGCACGTCGGCAAGTATATTTATAAAATATCGATCGGAACCTAAATATATCGATTTATCGTCTCGTTAATCCGTTTTAAGATTTATGGCGTTAAACGACAAAAAAACGGCCCGAAGTCCATTACACGGTGTCCGACAATATATTATTTATCACCGGTGATAATAACAATATACGGCTGGTGTCGTTTAAAACTCGATTCGTGAGTGCGTGTGTGTGTGTGTGTGTGTGTGTGTGTGTTGTGTGTATAGATCGAATATTTGCTAGGAAAACGTGTTTTCGTATTTTCAAATATTTTACTAGCGAAATTACGATATATGAAGTTTCACGCGTGTTGTTGGATTTAAAATATAAACAAGTGTATTTTAATAGAATTATCTTTTTAAATATAAAGTTTGACGAAATAAAATATAAAAATATTAAGTCGACAAATGTGAAAACATTATCGACGAATATTTCGGGAAAAAAGGTGTATGGAACTTCAATTTAAATTACTCAAACCTGTTGACAATATTATTTGCGGATGACTATTGAATTACAAGTTTTCGTCAATTACGATAACGAAATAACGGGAATTAAAATTTAAAAACAGATATTTATCGATTCTGAAAAAAAAATAGGAATAAATATTTGGAAATCTATTTAATATATATATATTTATATACGAGAATTTATACATGTTCGTTATATTTTTAAAATAAACGACTACATAATATTAGATTTTTACTATTTTTACGAAGTTATCGACGTAGAAATTCGTTCGAAAATAACTCGTATATTTTTAGAACGTGAAATCTTCGATCAAAATTCATATATTATTATATAAACAAAAAAGCTTTACAGTTTCAAAATACACGACGAATTGTTTTTAAATATTCAAAAATATTTGTATCGCGGCGGAGACGAGATCGAAACGATATTTAAATTGACAAAAATAATAATCGCGTAATCCTCGAAATGAATTAATTTTGATGTTATAAATATAGCTACGAACTATCGCAAATTTATGTTAGGAGTAATTTTGTTTACAACTAACTACAGCTCAACGAGAGTTTCTTTTTAATCGTTATTAAATCACACGAGACCATTTTTTAAATTATACACGCGCCCTTTAATTGAAGCAAACGTAAACTTTTTATTTCTAAAAGACTATTGCACTATCTCGGGGAATCGTAAAATAAATGAACGGATAAACTTCAATTTCTATATTTCGGTATTATTTAAAAATGTAGTCAGTGGAATCGCTTTCGCGTAGTTTATTGATTACGATAATAAACGTATATTAGACAATATAGTTTATAACTACGCGTTGATTAAATGGGACATTTAGCTACCGAATTTAAACATTCCTGATAAAGAGGGTAAATTTTCGAAACTTCTCCACTTCACCGTGTGTTCGATCTTTAACATCGCTAAGGGAATTTCAAAATCTATACGCCCGAATTCCAGTAGGAATATATACATAGTCCTTTAAGAAGGTATATTAAAAATCATACGGGTTACGGCGTGAGACGCAAAAGTTGACGAAACGTTGTAAACAAAATCGCGGGTCGGAAAATACGTCAAATGGAACGCGGTGACCAAAATGTTAGGAAAATTATTTACGTTTCTTCCGACTCGCGGCATAACAAAAATTACTCCGTGTAATTGACGATGGGCGTACAAACAATACAATTCTCGAGCCTACCCAGGTAACAACCGGGGGCCATGTGTGTGTGTGTGTGTATATATATATTATAATAGTATGGCAAACGGTTTTCGGGGCGTTAAACGCGGAAAAAAATTCGCGCCGATATATATTTACGCTCGCGTAAACATTTACAATGCGTAAATAATGTAAATGCGGCGGTGTTACCACTGTGTATATGTACGAATTCACGCACACGTACGTATATTATATAAATATGTGTGTGTATTGTAATAGTAGTAGTAGTAGTAGTAGTAGTAGTAGTAGTAGTAGTAGTAGTAGTAGTAGTAGTAGTAGTAGTAGTCGTCGTCGTCGTCATCGGTCGTATAGTCGGTCGGCGATGGCGCGCGGACACGCGGTTCGCGCGGGAGGGGTGGCACGCTGGCTGTGCAGCGTGAACGGCCCGGGGTACACATTCGGTGTTTGCGATGTGCATTTGACAGTTAATTCTGTGCGTCTGGAAAAGATTAATGATTGTCGTTTGATATATACGTATGTAGGTAGGCTAGCGCGCGCGCGCACACACATACACATATGAACGCGTACATTGCGCGCTTGGTGTTAAACACAACGGCGGCGGCAAACACGAACGTTACAAACGGAATAATAAAAAAAAAAAAAAAAACTAAATAAATAGGAAAAAAGAACCGAAGGGTCGACGAGAGAGAGACGAAAAAATACGGTCGTCGTCGTGATCGTATACATACGTCGTATATGGCGTGTTTTGTAATACGGTTAGATAGCCGTGTCCCGGTGCCCCGCGCTTTGTAAGTTTCCGAATATACGAACGTGTAATATACTTAACGCGATATGTCGAGCGCACAATTCTTATCGCCGACGAAATATGTATACGGGCGGCCATTGGTACGGCGGTGGAAGACGACGACGCGACACGCTCGTACATATTTACGCGGTCACCGTCGTCGCGGCGGTTGACGAACGCGTGTCCGTTATTGTTGCGCTTGTCGCACTTGCGGCATAATAAATAATGAAAACACGCTAGAGACAAACGGGAAGGGAAAAAGCGATTCTTCCTTATTCGTTAATTAATGTCGTTTACAACGCTTTAGACGTCGGGCGACGATGACCGCCGTCTATCTCGCCCGAATATCGTCGAACAAAATATAAATATATACGCGCCGAACGTCCGGAACTCGGTTGTCCCGACACATTTTACACGCCAAGATAAATGGATCATTCCGCGCTTTCAATTTTTTCATCGACCTATGAACATTTTATCCCGCCGATGGATACGATGAAATCGAAACCGAAGGAAAACTTTGACCGATGAACTCAGCGCTGCTTGCTATGTTTCACTAAAAAAAATAACAAACTACACGTCTGCTATTTTAAAAACTTATCGGATAAAAAGCGGCAAAAATATAATTATATTTTTATACGTATAATTCCATATATTTAGGCGTATATTATATATAGTTTACAAAATACGCGCGTATGTTTATATAATTTAGGTTTTGATTTTTTCTAATTAAGAACATCTTGTAGAAAACTCCCTAAATACATTTTTCCCAATTGCGAAACTGAGCAAAATCGCATTCTCTTCATTCTCTTCACTTGATCATTTCCATTGAAATCTGCAGAATTGATATTTAATTAAATGTCGCGGAAAAAAGCGTGTCATTATTATTAATATTTATTTTAAAAGTGTACGGTTCGACGGTAATTTAAAAAACGTTCAAATTGCCATCTCAGCAGTATTCACACTTATTTATGGTATTTATAGATCTCCCTTCTTGTTCAAGAAATAAAACTAAATCTATTCTATTTATATATATATATATATATATAAACGCGATTATTGTTCGTTATATGGTATACTATAGTATTTTTTACATCGTTCTTTTTATTTGGACACCTTTTTAAAAAGATATTTAATTTTTATATACGCGTTGCTTAGGATGAAAAAACAACGTGAAATTATAATTTCGAAAAACATATTTAAAAATTCGCCATATACGAACTATATATATTGTTGAAATTATATTTATATGTGAACACTGTATACATACATCGTAAGTAGAGTTTAAATTATTTACAATGTGTAATTTATATACGTACATATACGCGAATAAATAAGAATTAATCGGTTAGAATTAACAATAATTGAACGTATCGAAATGAAAAGGGATGAGTAGAGAAATGTTATTGGACAGGAAATTAATGTTATAATCGCAAGCAAGACGCAGACGAAGGTCAGATTGTAACCATTATACAATACATATATTGGCTCGACGAGTAAGATAAATGTATATATAAGGCCTTTTTTCGCTATTGTATTGCAATTAAAAGTTCAACGAATTTTGAACGAGTAAAAAACAACTTACCTTTACAAACTCTAAACAGGTACTAAGTCGACATAAATACGCATACACAAATATCTGTACATATTTTTCCAATTGATTATAAATCTTTTACAGATATACACATAAATAAAATATTTCGGATTTATACGAAATACGTTAATAAAACTGAACGCACTTGATAAAAACACGTTCTTGGGAATACGTTTAAATATTAGTGGCGTTTATATTTATACGATATTCTCTTAACCTTTTTTTATTGTTTATTAACGTGGTTACGAATTATATACATTATACCATTAATCAAAAGTGATTGAATAATAATGCACGTCTGGTCATGTAACTAATAATAATTATATTAATAATGTCTAAAAATTATATAATTTATTTCATTGACGTTAATTTTACAAATTTGTGAAAAATATATTGAACAAAGTAAACGTGATTGATATTTTTAGCGAACAGCATATTTATATTACTTAAAATAGAAATTTTAAATTACGTTATTGTATTAAAAATATCGATAAATTTGTCACGTGGATTCAACTATTCGTGAATAAGCCGTGTTGATATTCGTTTATTAATGATTTTATTTGTTTAATTTTCTTATTCTTCGTATAACAATGTACGGTTAAAAACCGTTTTCTCAATGTGTATACATACTAAAATGTAATCGTTTACAATATTAAACGCGTAATTAATAAAATATGAATAAATATCGTACTGATGCTGAAGCATTTTAAAATTTCGAAATAAAGTGGTTACAATAAATTGTACGCTTACGAATGAAGAAAAACATTGTTGTTTTCATATATATATATATATATATTTGATTTCGAAAAACAAATTACCAATACAAAATTATTTATATTTAAATTAAAAATACCGTATTTTATCGAAATTTTCGAGTATTTAATAACATGGGTGTAATACAAAGGTGTGATAAGGGTAAATAAAACGTTATTTATTATGATTTTCACGTAGTACGGACAACGTTCTCTAGCATTATCCAACGTATACGATTCGGTTTCATCGGGATCAAGTAGATAGCGGTGCTGACGTATTCGACGTCTCCAGCCAATATTGTTATCAGGAAAGATACAAATGGTACGTGATAATATCGATGTATTATTAATATTGTCACAATTATAATCGTTATCAAAGATTTGGACACAAAGCGTGTTTTTGGTAACATTTTTTTCCGTTTACATTTTTCGATTAGTTAAATCAAACTGAAATTAATTTTGAAAAAGATTCGAACTTGTTCACCTCTTTTCTAGGTTATCGAGAGAACCGATTTTCGCTTTATTAATTAAAACGTTATTGATTTTTACATTTTTGAACAAAATTTTAATGTAATCGAAGAAACAAATTTGAATTTTTATTCGATTAAATTCAAATTAATTTTGAATTAAATAAATTCGTTTGATTAAAAATGAATTCATATTTTTAACATTTGATTAAAAATCGACTCTCGCGATTGTCCGTCAAAATTTAAACTCAAATTATCGTACAATGAACGTAAATTTATAAAAAAAATTTCGAATAATTATTCACATAGTGTTCGCTGATGCATCCATCTATTCATACATTAATAATCGTTTACTATTCGAATATTCCGAAAAATTGCTTATTAACACTCGTTAGAATATATAGGTTTCCAAATCCTTTATGGTAATAACTTGTTAGTTTTAAAAGTATTTGACGAAAAACAAAAAATGTCACAGTAAAACCCAAAACCTATTGGAACGATTATTTTTTATAAATACATTTAAATATACGTAACTCGATAGGTACTTATTGAAATATATTTGTACGTCGATTTACAGTCTCGTGGGTCAATTATGAACATTATATTATATACCTCTGCCCATAACATTATATAATTACGGTTAGATATTATTTCAATTCTTCAATTTGTTTCTCGATTATCGTTTAAAAAATTGATTTCTTAAAAATAATATACGAAATTAGACGTATAAACGTAATTTACATTTCTTGAAAAACCGTTATATTTTACTTATTTTTAATCGAGCGTCTAGAAAAGTAATTCGGTTATATAAATAAACGAACGTATTTGAGTCGACGTTTAATGTAATTTAAAATAAATGTACATCATTAACCTAGTTTAAGAAAGTTTTGTTGACGTCACCGTGTATTTAATGTATCCACACACACACACTTGTATATATGTTTATATAACGTACAATACGAAATTAAACGATTTATCAATCTCACATGATTTACAATTTGATAATACAACAAACCTAACGATTTTTGTTTGGAAAATAAAATTGTATTACGCGTTTAAAAAAATATTGGCTTCGTATTTAACATAACGTTAATTATAACACAAGCGTTACGGACTACATATGCATATAAGTGTTTTTGGAAAGCAAAAACTACGCTTGTTGTACGTTTTCTTAATAGAAAAATGAAACCGGAATTACTTCGATTATTCTAGAGTGGAAAAATGGTATTAACGTTTACAGCGTACGTAAATATAAATAGTCAACGGTTGTCACGCGAAAAAAGAACGATATAGAAAAACCATTTTAGTATTCGCGGTGTATGCGTTGGCAAGTAGCTCTTCGACGTTCAATAATTTCAGTGACACACGTACATATTTTACGTCGTATATCGAATAAAATGTTTCGACGTATGGTAAAATTCGTGCTCAGAGGTAGAATTGTCAAGTTTTATACATTTTTTTATGTAACAATATAAATATATATATATATTTACGGTTAAGAACGTTATAACGCTGTAAAATTGAACATATTTTTTCGGATGTGCAATCCAAGGAATATAACTAAGCGAAATAGAAATCCGTTTCACTAGTACTGGAAGAGACGTTTGCAAAGCTCGCGCAAAATAATTTCTATACGATTGGCGTCGCTGAAATTCTTAGCGCCATTTCGAATAGCGGTTGTATCGCGTCGATCAATATATTTTTTTGTTTCATCCGCTGACGTCCGAAAATAGCCGCGGTCGCGTACTTATAAAAAGATTATTGATTTTCAAGCCATCCGAAATTTTGGTTAACGTTGCATCGAGATTAAGCAAATAGAACGTGGGGCAAAAAACAATTATTACCGAAGGGGAAAACAATATATATATTCTCGACGAATTCACGTTGCAAATGAGTCACCGAGATGTTGGAGTAAGAGGGAGGCGATATACACAACGTAGTATACAGCGAGCACGCAGTCTTCCGGTTTAGCGACGCTGTGAATTTCCCAGACAGCGCGAATAAAAATCCCTGGCAATTTTTAAAATAAAAAAATTGTTTATATATATATATATAGGTTCTTACGTGAGTAAATCACGAATATATTATACAATTTATTATAAAATTTATAAATTTATAAAAATTATAAAATTATAAAATTATAAAATTATAAAATGATAAAATGATAAAATTTAAAAATTTAAAAATTTATAAATTTATAAATTTATTATAAAATTATTATAACATTTATTATAAAACAAAAACTGTATGAAATTCGACCTGAAAATGAACAATTGTACAATATTTATCCGTAAAACGTTATAAAATCTATGGATCACGTAGATAGTTCCAGAGTGTCGTTCGTGAAATATTATACATGACGGTTAGGAAGCGCAAGACATCATCATCGGGTTACGCAATACAAACAAAAAATACTAATTCGCTTCTTACTTATCTAACTCCATCTCAAAACCCAAAATATTCCCTCGTAATTTAACAAATTTATGTATGTAATATTATAAGGCTACTCGTAAGACGACCAAGTTCGAGCCACTTCTTTACCAAGCACGAGGGCTTAAAATTCTTGTACAAATTTGTCGATGTAAATTTGCTTGGCTACTTTTTATAAGCAACGAACAGAAATAAATCGAAATGTTCATGGTGTCGTCGATGATCTATTTAGAAAAAACCCGCTCGGTTCGTAGAGCGTATTTCAGTATCTAATTTCGTTATGACGGAATAGTAATTTAATTTGTGCTTATTTAACGGTTAACTAAATAATACATTATATATGTGTAACCATGGAAACGATAGTATATAATGTTATATAGTGTGTCTCCGCGAGGAGATGTGACAAACCTTTAATAGAACCTTTAACGTATTTTTATTTCTAATCGTAAACATTTTTTAAAAAACCATTAAATACAATAATCGCAGCGTGGCATTCTAGTAATTTTATAATTATTAAGAAAACTTAAAACATATCGAATAAAAAAAATCGTTACGTTTATTACATTTCACTGTACATTAATAGTATATAATATTGTTTCCATAGTTACATATAAAAAGGCATACAACGATAAAACTGAATATATAAATTGTTATATATATATAAATACGAATATAATTTTAAAAAATACGTGACAAACGAAAACATTAATTTTGAAGGATATTTAATTTATTTGTCTGATATATCGAACCACGGCTTTATTTTTATAAAGAAATTATTTGACGCACGAATATTATTACATAATACTTACGATGATACAATCGCAATCGGGACACATTTATGCTTGCGATTTTTTTTATAAATTTCGACCGTATACGAACAAGTTTATGTGTCGATGTGTTTATTAAATGTGCCGATGTTTCGTAATGATTGTTATACCTGTCTGGCAGCAACTAGAACTCGCTATTGAATAAACGAATACGTACTCTATGCGAATGTTTTTCTTCGTGGATTGGTAAATATGATTAATTACAGCGTTATTGTAATTATCTCGTAATAATAACCTAGCGACGTATTCAGAAAACCGGAAAATTGTTATATTTGTAACAATAGTTATATTTATATACACAATAACCCGAGTGAAAACTTATTGCGGAACATGTGCGACAGCCGTACGAGAGAAATCTAAACCGAAAATGAATAATTTAATATAATCCGCCGCGTGTTATTAATATGCGCAGACGAAAAATTTTATTCAATGGCCATATCCGTTTTTCAGTTGGTCGACAAATTAATACGAATTTAATCGCGATTCGACCAAAGAAAATCGGCCACAAATAAAAATGAAATCATTAAGATCGTACGTTTATTAAAACGCAGCGTCTTTATTTCGCGTATAAATTATGGCGGAAACATGAAACAAATAAATTGTTACATCACAAATATATCTTGAGCGATTAGATTTTTTTCTTATTTAAAAATATTCTAAAATAATTTTAATAACAAATAAATAAGTTATATGTATATGTGTGTGTGTGTGTGTGTGTGTGTGGTATTGTTTCCTTTAAGGTAATTATGGAAATATATATAATTATGCGTATACCTAGTAGAATATATAAAAATTCACGAAAGAATATACGTAATTCTTAAAACTATTCATAATACATAGAAACAATAATCATTTTTGTTTAAACGTGCCCAAGTATATAATATATATTTGTTAAAAAATATTTTTCCGTAATAATTTCACATAACGACAACATATAATAACACATTTAAATATGTACATAAATATACGCGTGTGTCTATATATATAGTAAGAATTGTCGAAGTAGTAGCAGCAGCAGCAGTGGATTAAAATTCTGGTCGTAAGGAATATGCACCACACAAACCTCTCTAGAACCGAATTTGTCGCCGTTTTTCAAACAAATTCGGATCTACAGGGTAGATGTAGAGCATCACTACACCGAAGACAGGTGTTGTTTCCGAAACGAAAAACAAAACAATTAATAACGACAAAACAATAAAAATAAAAAAAAAAATGGTAAAATTGTGAAAAAAAAAATGCAACCTTGATGTCTCCTCGATGGATCGTATGTATGGTAGTGTAACGGGTGACGGCGGCGATTATTCTGAAACAAAATAAATGTAAAGAAAATAAATGAGAAATTGAAACAAAATACGAGACAATATGTTATATACGTACACACGCACGCGCACACACACACGTACGTACACATTATAACGATATTGATAACGCGTGTCGGCGCGACGTGTAACGTGTAAGTAAAAAACTGTGAACTACACACGATTGACCGTTACAGATAAATGCGCCCGAGTACGACATCGACAGTGTTCGTCCGGGCCGACGTCCGTACCGATTATCATTTCCTCCGTAATATTATGTACGCGTCCGGCATTCGGGTGGTTAAAGGCGCGCGCGTTAGTCATCGACATCCCCTTTTGGCACCACGCCGTTGCACGCACACCGTGTCAACGAACTCTCTCCCTTTCGCTTCGCGCACAACAATAGGGTGGCACATACGCGCAGAAGGGTCCGCGAAATTTTTTCCTTCTCGCCGCTTACTCCCCTCCACCACCCCACTGTGCTAACCCATCGCCGGACTGTTTCGCTCTCTCGTTCGTCGTCGTAATTCCGTTTATTTTTCGCGCGCGCACTATTTCACCGCACACGTATAAACCGATTTAAAAAAAAAAAGTGTAAAAATAAAGCACGCGCCCGCCGAGTACAATACTGTCGCCGTGTTCGACACACCCCTACGCACGTCCCCTCGGTCACGCGATCAATACTCGGCGGGGGTGGTGGCGGGGGTGGCGGCGGACACGAGCGCGCGCCGCGCTGAATGCAAATTACCTTACCGCGCGGGAGGGTGTGTTTCTCCTTGGCTCACGCCCGTGCCACCCATTACCCCGCGCCGATAATCTGTGGCGCACGCACACGAGATCCGTGTACGTGCGGATCATTTTAACCGCCAACGCCCGGATCCGTTGAAAAGAAACGGTAACGAAAAGCAATCGGTTCTCCCTCTCCGTCAAATATACCGTACAATTACGAATACGGTTTACGTGGGCCGACCAAGTCGCCCTACTAGACGCGTAACGTATTTTTTTGAATAATACGTTTCCGTTATGTTTTTCTCCTTTAAAACGCCGTACGTAAAACGAGAAAACAAACGTACGTACGATTTATTCGAATATCATTTCCCGTCGCAAATATCACGAACGTAATAAACGTCGAGTTCGGTGGACACGAATTTATCGACGAAAAACCAACGTAATAGTAAAACGTGTCGACCAAAAAACGAAGAAATAAATAAACCTTTAGAAAATTGTTCATGCTTACCGTACTATCGTAATTATAATTATTATTATTAACACAGGTAGCGTAATATAACAGGGTGTGTATGCACGGCGGCGCTGAAGTGTCGTGCATGGGGCGTGAGTCATCACTGACGGTGACGCGGCCGACCACAGCGGCTACGGGCGAAGTGAACCAACAACAGCAGCAGCAGCAGTGGCAGCAGCAGAGGCAGCGGCAGCAGTGGCCGTGTTGTCTGTCGGGAGTCTGTCGTCGGAGTATCACACGTCGGGCGTCGGTTTTTCGGGGTTGCTCGGAACGCGCGGCGGTCCCGGCGGGCTGTATCGATCGCGGGGTGGCGACGCGCCCTTTTCACGGGCGTGCGGGGCACGGGACGCGTATGGAGGGCGGATCGACTGGCACGCCGTCTGGTGGCCCATATCGGGCGGTTCACGCGCGTCGGGTCACACGCAGACTCACGCCACGTACACAAACGCACACATCCCGCCACCCTTCCGAAATCGTCCCCACACGCGAAAAATCCTCCCCACCACCATGCGTCCTATCGGCCAAGCCGGTTCGGCCGTACACCCGCCGTCGTACCGACCTCATCTCGTACCGCGGTCATTCTGCTGATCCTTCTCCTCGCCCGCGTATTTATGCAAAGCTCGTAAATTACTTCTTCTTCTTCCCAGCCAGTCAGCCAACAGCGGCGTATATATGTGTGTGTGTGTGTGTGCCTATATATATTCCCGTTTAAATCCTCTCGCCACCGCTCCACAACAGCACACGGTCCCTTTTCACCCTCTCGTCGAATACCGTCCCCGTAAAACTAACTGTACATATTATACACGTACATATATATATATATATATTTGCACGTTCGGTGGGTGGCGGTGGTAATGAAATTTGGTGTCGTTGCGGTGGCGGTCGGGTGGCAGTGTTTTTCAAAAGAGAGGACCATAGTGTATATATGTGTGTGTGTGTATGCGCGCGCACAAGAGAGAGAGAGTGAGAGAGAAACGATTTTCTCTCTCTTTTGTCCGGTGCTGCAGGGTGCGCGTCATCTTCCGCGCGACGGGCGCGAAAAAAAAATTATATCTATACGGGAGTCCTTTGTGTTATATTTTTTTTTCTGCTAGCCCGCTAATTGCCTTGATGTAATCAAGAACCTGAAAGCGACCTTTAATGCCGCCTCCGAGAACCACGACAGCGTTGGATAAGAACGATATATACACATTATTATATTATATTCAACAGAAATTTTACCCGTTTTCTTTTGTACATCATATATATATATATTTTAACGATTTAGCGGAATATAATTTTATACTACACGAGCTTAATAAATACGGTCGGTTTAAAAAAAATTACGTATACGTTCGAGGAAGTAACGAATTATGAAGTTGCCGTTAAATTATTGCCAACTTGCAATTTATCAAAGTGTGTGTGTGTGTATGTGTATGTATCGAACGTGGCCGAGTAAATGAAATTTAAAAAAAATTACGCTAATTCGACATTTTCATAAGAATAACGCGGAGTGAGTAGGCGAAATATATATTATTACGTGTTTAAACGCCGACAACGTTTAACGCCGCTTGACAGCACTCTGACGATACGGGAGAAACCGTATTTTTTTTAAACTACCCATAGCATATCATGTAATAGCGTGCATAACGTATACATCAAATTCTGCTCGCGGACTTGCGTCCACCATTGCATCTATATTTTTATCATTCCCCCATCTCCATCCATTATTCCGTTGTAAATAGACATCGCGAAATTTGTGCGTTGGATTCGTTAAATTTTCGTTCAAATTTCGATTTCGTATAAATTTGTGGTAATATTAGCGAACGCGTTGATTGGAATGGATGAATGTGACGTGCGTTAAAACCACATTTACAATTCACGTTCGTCTAATATTTACGCCAATATTGGGAGTAATGTTATTATTAATTAGGTAAACCGCTGTAATGTGTCACGTATAATTGGTGTGTGTGTGTGTGTATGTATATATATATTTATTTATTTACGTAAACGTTTACCGTTATACGTGTCGAGTAATTCCATACTTGAGATTCAGAAGAGATTTTATGTTAATTTTTTTGCTATACGGTTTTTATTTCGATATGAGAATTTTGAAACAAAAATTAATTTTTATATCGGTATATATTATTTCTGTAAATAAGTATTTACATATATATATATATTGTAACCTAAGAATTCTTTTTTACTTTCCTTATTAAGAACCATTTTATTTTTTTATATACCAATACGTTCGTTTAGCGGAACAATCGGTTTTCGATATTGGATTTGCAAATAAAATACATTTTAATCGAATTAACACAAAGAACCAAATATGTTCAAGTCCTATCTGTATATAAAATTTTTTTTTACAATAATTTATTTTAAAACTACGATAATTAATTTAAATATTTGAAAAACCTACAAACAGTATATACTCATAACGTATATAAATAAATGTATATATAATTAAAAAATATTTTTCATTATATTTACAAAAATTATAATATAATATAATATAAGGTCATAAATTATAATTATAAAACATTAGTTAGTAATTGACGTATATAGATAGAAAAGTAGTATGTACATAGATATTTTTTTTAATACGTTATTTGATAAAATGTTGAACACTTACAGATTATATGAATATTGTAGCAATATACTACTGTAATAATCTTCTATATTAAGGAAATGTTATTATAAATATAATATCTATAGTATGTTTCATTCGTATATTCCAATTAATTAAAATTATATATTTTAAACCCTATAAATAAATAAACATACACACACATATATTTGTAAATTTATGTACGAATTATAATTTTAGTTATTCGAAATATTCAGTAGTTTTAATTTTAAATATTTTTCACGGACTTTGCGTGTTATATTTAGTAAAAATTCAAAATTATACTCTCGGTAAAAAAAAAAATTGCACTCAGAAATATCATTATTATTCATTGACGTATGCGTGAATGTGATTACAACACACTATAAAAAAAATGCGGTATATATTATTCATATACGGTAAAATTTAAGAATAAAATATAGTTTTCGAAAACTGGGATAATATCAAAGGTAATATAAAAGCGAAAATTGTCTCCCGTTAAGCCAAAAAATTTGTTTTTGGACGCGAAATAATATATTTTTCAAAAAACAACAACATGGCGCGTCATTATATGCATTATTCATTTCGAGTTAATATATTTATTTATCGGCGCGGAAAAAGTCCTCGGGACGTTCAAATACCGCTAAAATTATCTCAAGAGCAGAGCGTATATATTTCCAGGGTCGAAAAAAAACAAAACGAAAGCGCAAAAATTAAAAATAAATGTCGCAGGATTTAGATGCTATCATCTGAAAACACGGTTTGGAATTTTAATCAAAAAGGGTATTACGCGCAACCCACGCGTATAAAAACAAACAATATTACTATTAAAAGAGCCTGTGTTTGGATCTTTTTCTAAATAAAAATGTACGCAGTAAACAAATACGTTGCTCGTTTGATCGTTTCGAGTAACCTAATAAAATATTCTAATAAACTTAAATACACCTACAAAAAACTACTCAAAAGTTGGCAAGAGGGATGGTATAATATGTATGTTCTAAACCTGTCATGCAAAGGAGGAAAAATCACATTATATATACACAGATCTTTTTCGTAAACACTCGACTTTTGCTTTGTAATCATTTTTAAATTCTTAACTAACCCGTCTAATTATGAACACGCTTAGATTTTGGGAAATGTGAAATACGGCGAGATCACAAACTAACTTATTCTTTAAGATGTTTAAACTACGTAATTTAATTTTTCGTAAATAAAATACGGTCATAAATTCGTTTTCCAAAAATGTATTAACAAAAAAAAATCTTGTTTTTTCTTTGAAAAGAAAACGTCTACACCAGAGACAAAATATCACTTAGGGTTAAATTTTTAATTAAAATAACAGCGGACGTTCGTAATTTGTAGTTATGTAATAAAGTTAACGTAGTTTTTATCGAATTTTATCGAATAATTTTTAAATTATTTTTTTTGTCCCTAGATACAACAACGATATTTTAATGTGAAGCGCATTTTTAAAATAAAACTTATTACATTTTACGGTTCGGATTTCAGTGCATTTGCATATAATATCTGAACAATCGCATATATTTATATGGTAGGTATTTGCATGAAATACGTTTTAGGATGTTATCTGATTTAAATATAATTTTTTTAACTCGTATTTTCGCGTATGTTTCGGTTTTTTTGTTATTATTTCTTCGCGGCACGTTTTTAATTTTGACGTAATATTTCGATAATTTCGATTATTTTCGCGAATATTTGTCGACGAATTTCCCGAAGGAAAATATCGAATTAACAATTTGCAATTAGTTTATTGCCGAGCCCGTGAGTTCACCGAATTGGAACGAACGATATTGTTTACGAGTTGAAAATATATACTTCCAAATTAAATTACACGATATTATAATTTGTTCGGGACGCGCGTATTTTTATAGTTAGCTGTAACAATATAATGTACGGTTTTGTCGGTTTTCGACAATATATTATAACGGTGTAGAATTCGCGCAACAGAAAATGAATTACGTGCATAAGCGACGTACAAAATTGCCGTCGAAATATTCGTGGGCATTGTGTACGCGTTGGTTGAGGTCAAACCGCGCTACACATAAACCCGATATAGGTTTTTCGTCGAAAACAATTTTGACGATATTTACGAGAAAACTATTTTCGAGATATCGTGAGGAATACTAATATATACGGAAGAAACCGCAAGACACCGCGAACTACAAAATCAATACTGGGGCGCATCTCTAAAAAAAACCCTCTCGAATTCTCGAAATGCGCGAAAACGAATGATAGAATATATATATATATAGGAATAAAGGTGTATATATATATATATGGAAGAAATAGAGTAAAATACGGATAATTTCATTCGGACGAACGAAAATAAGAAAGAAAGAATAAGATCGTGTTCGAACATCGGTATTTTTAGAAAAATATTTTCTTAACGAACGAGCTTTTCGCGCGTTGCTAGCGTCGTCTTCTATAATATTTATCGACCATTTCGAGTTGAAGTGTTATTTTACTCATTTGTCGTATTTTGTTTATCGACGAAAATGTTTTGACGGTTTCTCTAACTTCGCGCGTTCCACTCCGTTGAGCTCCGTGACAGTTTCAGTTAGGTCAGACATCGGCCAATAACAATATATTGTAATACACATTTACGATTGTTTGGTCGTTATCGTATGATTTAAACGATGATTATAACGCGGCGTCCGGTTTTTGTAAACTTGGTTTTTTTTCATTTTAATAAAATCTCGATTTTTCAAAGTTTGAAGAGGACAAAAAATAATAGTCTATACGCCCAAAATTCGTATTGACTATACCGTCTATTATTGTCGTTCTATAATATATAATTAAAATGAACAATATATTGTACATATAATCTTTACAAACCTTCTACCATTTTCGAAACGGTTTTAATAAATATTTTCACAAAACGTAGCTAATATATTGTTTCGACTTTGTATTTTGGTGAAAATCCAATTAGGGGATGAAATAACCAATATACACTGCTAAAACATACTTAAAACTTACGTTGTACCTTCGGTATTGGCCAAAAAATCATTACGATAAATTCTTTTTGGAACGTTTAATTAAACACGCCAGTATTCGAAAGTTTTCCGGGACATTCTTAACGATATGGCTACGTCCCGAAATCGAGAAAAATTCAACCGGGTTACCTATAGCTGGGTAACTATGGAAACCGTATACTGTATAGAAACGAACGATTAAACAGAAAATCGTTTGATGTTCGACGTCCCGAGCTCAGAAAGGACAATTTAAGCGTTTAGAGCACAGCTTGACTCCTCGATATTTTCTAATTATACATTTATATACGTTAAAAGATAAATATTTTAATATCGGAATTAAAATTACCAATCGTCAAGCAACAAAGTGGATTCGTTTTGTTAACGATTTTTTTTTTCGAACAAAATAAAACAATTTGTTCAAATAATAGGCACAATATATACGCCAGATGATAATAGTTACATATGTGGAAGTTGCCCACTGATCGAAGTACCAAGATATATACGAAAAATCTATCGTGAATTTATATTTTTGTTTTATAGAAAATACGTAATGTCCGTGACAATGGCGACGTAACGTAGAAAACGTTATTTATTATAATTTTATATAAACGCCCTGTTAACGGCTCATCGGGTGTAGCTGTAGTATATATGTACACGGTGACTAACCATTTTATTCGATAATGTTCGGAAATTGGATTTAAAACGAGTCGATTGTGAATTCGCGACATCGGGTATACGTACGTATATATGTATAAATATCGTCGTGTTTTCATTCATTGTATCGTCTTTATTTATACGGGGAGACAGTTTCGACGGAAACTATGTGTTTTTTTTATTATACTTCACGCCTCATCAATTTTTCACGCGATAAACAATTTATATATACACGCCAGCTTATTACTGTACATACGTTTCCACGCGCGGTTGAGGATACTCGGATTACGAAAACAGCGGCGTATACGCACAGTTACGATTGCTGCGCTGCAGGTTACCGTAAAATACGATTGGGCTTACGGTTTATACTTTTTCCGCGACACGATTGAGCGTGAAATATTTATAAGTACATCCGACACGCTGACAAAAGGATTGAACATAAAGTCACGGCGGCCCAATTGCGACAAGCCCTAACATTCGACGTCCGTATTAAGCGTTAATTTACGAAAAGAAATGCCGATTTGTTCGTTGAGTTTAGGCCGTTTCATTCGAATATATAGAGTACAACCGTTATCGCTGAACGTTTCCATAATCGCGTTTATAACGCACAATTCTACTTGTATCCGCGTAGTCGTTACGCGTTTTAATCGAAACACTAACAAAAGTTAATTTGACCTCGACGAATGCGTTAACGTTTTGAAATCAATAAGAAAAAAAACGGAATCGAATATATAGGCCTAATAAGTATTTAATACGTACAATCGCGGGAAACGTATTATTTTATTCGAGTAAAATAGGAAAAGCGATAGACGTTTAGAATATATTTTCATTATTTCACTACAATAATATAATATCGAGCGTATTTTGATAACATTTTAAAACCGCGTCGTTCAAACGTTGTTTTCGTGTTAATTTATAAACTTTTATAAAACAAATTATTATCGTACGATAGAAAAACGAGAAAAACGTACGATTATTCGAGCAATTACTCGCTTTGTGTATATACGTAAATCGAAAAACGATCGTGTGTTCAATTATATTACTTAGATGAATACGGGTAATTTTATATCGGAAAACCGGACGACCGACGCGTTTCTTGCGTCGGAGACAAGTCGAATCGTAGAGTACCGCTGTCGTATGACAACATCGCAGTGTATTTTACGCTAAATCGTGTAAAAGTTGTCTTTTGTGTTTCTCGTTCAATGACAAACCTGCTCAATCGCGTTTAAAAAAGGTTATTTATGTTCAATCGCATTATAGCCTCAGGTCATGCCGGAATGCGAAATCCTACTGTGTATATTTTCGTAGGTATATCGTAAAATATCGAACGAACGTTTACGCGCATGTTTAATGTGTGTTATAATATACTCATCGTATGATACATATTATAAACGTCGTATAACGCGATACGTGCACAACGGTATATTACGTTTAACGCGCGAAATATAAATCCGCGGCCGAATTTCGACCGTCAGTTTAATGATAATAAAAAATAACCAAAATATGTCGTTTCGTTTATTATTCTGATTTTAGCGACCGAGTATTTCGATTAATATACTTGATATAGCTGTTCAAAACGCGTAAATTTATGTCTATACGGTTTTGGTGCGATTTTCTACGAACGTAAAGACACGGGAAACAATAGTTATTTTACTCACATACACGTTTATTATTACACCGACGCTTTTTTTTAAACGCGATAAAAATAATATTTAACGTATTAACTATTCGCTATACTTCGTATAATATTGTACAAACACGAGCGATTTCGGTACAGACGCCGAAAAATCGTCGTTGTTATTAACGATAACGGCGAAATATTTCTACGTGGTTAATATATTCGTTCACGATAAAAGAAAACGAAGGAAATATAACGTGAGCGAACGGAGCATTACGTTGTAGAGTCGTTATAGACGTGCAGTTATTAATGAACGCGAGATACGGTCGTAGAAAGCCGAATGACACGTGCGTGGGAGATCAAGGGGCCCGGGCGAGGTAAAATTGTGCAGGAACGTTCACGGAACGAGATAGACCCCAAGTGTGAGATAACGTCGGAACGCTCGTTTGGATTATCGGCGACGGAGAGCGACGTAGACGGAACGTCGAGTTGTGCGGCGGTCCCGAAAGGTTTCGAGAATATAAACGAAAAGCAAAAATGTTTAACAATAATAATAGTAATAGCGCGTATATGGGGAATGGCCGTCGCGTCGGTCGCTTTGGATTTTCGAGTTCGGATACGCCGCTCGCGCCGTTCGTCCCTTTATGCTCCGAAGTATATACGGAACGAGGATATTATGTACGTGAGCGTCGTACGAAATGCGATCGCGGCGGTGGTGATGGTGGTTGTGGTGGTGGGGAAGTTAATGTTTGGATAGAAGGGGGGCCAGTACACTCGTACACGTATACACGTCGTATAGGGACGACGACGTTAGAGGAGAAAGCGCGGAAAAGGGTATGCAAATTTTTCGACGGTATAAATCATCCACAAAGGGTTTCCACTATTGTTTAAATCGCGCGTGCGTGTGTGAGCGTGTGAGTGCGTTCGGATAACCAATTATAATATTGCCCGACGAGATCTGCCGACCAACGTCCCCACCCTTCTGTATATATATATACACACACACACGTATACGTGGACTCGTGCGCGATTATCGTTACGAAAATTACGTCGTACCGTATAATACGTGCTAAGATTTCGGGACACTCGTAAATGACAAAAAAAAGAACACGCAATGACCTAATATATTTCGTATTAAATTGTTTCAAAAGCGTTCGCGGTACGAATACTCGTGTACGTAGTCGAGAGCGATGGAAATAAAATTCGGATTTCCGACGGCGTGGTGCCGTTAAACGTACCGTGCGCGTTTCGGTTTTATCTGTATAAGCGCGCCCTGTGGTCGACTGCGGGTATACATGGCCGTTGTAACCTATATTGATCGGCGCGAATATTGTCGTCGTCTTGGCACAATAAAGGGTCACTCGGAGGAGCGTGTACCGCCGAACGCAGAAGAATGGGAAACCTACGGAAATAATAAACGGGACGAGCGTGATATTCGTCCGCGTGAAAAACGCCCGTTGGCGCGTGTATATATATATATTTAAATATCGGAGTTTCGGCGTTTTAATTATAGACCACGTTCCGAATCCGGCGTTGAATTTTACGTTTTTCTAATATTGCGCGTACACGAAAAAGAACTCGAAAATTGAAACTTTTAATCGAAAATCGATTCGCCGACGAATTCAATTAGCCTGAACTCGGAATTAGACGGAACGAAATTTAGTGGTCGGCCAATTTTCGTCTAATCGATCGACAAAATTCTTTTCGAATCGTACGCACGCGTGTGCCAGGGTAATCGCGCTCGGTGATTCGGTACCACCGACAAGCTCGCACTAATAATCGTTTACCATTCACACGACGCACGTCCCCACGTACATATTCCGAAAATTGGCGTGTCCAATATTCCTTAGCAAAAATGCGTTTCCGATAACCGTAAAAAGAAAAACCTAATACCGTTGCATATTTAGATTATTTACAATTTTAGCGCGCGTTTAATGTTTCGGTGAATCAAATCTAACGATAATTTTTTTCGGGAACGACGTTCGTCTTTTTCGTTCATTTTTGTTGAATAATTAAAATAAGCGTTAATTACGACACTATATTTTACGTCTACTGTTATCCAACGTTTTTCTTTTTTGTATACTCGATCATTATCGGAATTTCTCAATTATTACTAAATATATACTGAACAATGTTTATATATACTTTAAATCGTATAATGTATACACTTTTCTCTTATATTGAATGATCATTATTTAAAAACGATAATTCACGGCGCTATCAGATCGATATAACGCTATAACTCCGGTCTGGTTATTTATCACAAAATATTTTGTTTTCCAAGCCACGATACTGTTTTGCTTCAAACATAATTATTCCTTTTTCTTTCTCTCTTTATACGTATGTATATATATATATAGGCACGTAAAACTTAAATAGGACTCTTGTTTTGCGCCATTCAAAACGTACACAACGAAAACGGACGAAACAATATAGTCGTTAATTAACGTTTATAAAAAATATTTAATTTCGCCGAATTTTCTTCAAGTTTTTTAGTAATAAAGTATATATATACACTAATTAACGTTTTTTTTTATTAAATAACTATAGCTACGTATACTATAAAGAGCATGTTTTATACGCGTTTCAGAAGTATACTAGTAGTAAGAAATGCATTAAATTTAAAATTAAACCTAATCGTAAATTTTACACACATACACACACACCCATATTTATCTACTATTGAATTTTTACTGTGATAAATATGCCGTATATATATATATGTGTGTGTGTGTGTGTGTGTGTGTGTATTTTGTCTTTGAAATTTAGACGATACGTCCAAACAAAGAATAAAGAATAACCTATCCTGTCGTTTTGAAGTTTTTCCCTAGAGAATTTGTCCAAAAATATATGTACCCTTAGTCATAAACACTGTATGCATGCTGTATATACATATAGTTTCTACGCCCTTCTATCTTGATAAAAATCGATGTAAATAATGTTTGTGTTCACGTTTCCTAAGCAAATAGTATTTTCTCTATATAAAATGTTCAATACGACCAACAAAACAACTTTCCTCTCAAATTTATAAATAAATATATATATATGTTTACTTATTATATTATATTACTCGAGATGCGACAAATTGAATACAAACAAAAAAAAAACACACACATATATATATTACTCAGGTGAAAATAAACAAAACAATTTTTATATAAATCATTCGCAACATACATATTTGACGTGTAAGTATGGAAGCCAGATGTTAAAATTCTACAAAAGTGTATACGAATTGCGTTTAAAATAAAGCACCGATAAAAAGAACTAAAAAAATCAAATTTACGGAAAAAGTGTCGACATTTTACGGGAAGTCGTTTTAACGGTACAACTGTTTTCTATTTTCCACCCAATTGTTTATAATAATTTGATGAGTTTTATGTTATAAAGGGGTTTGAACATATTCAAATAGTATTATATAATTTTCGATTTGAAACGTTTAAAAGCAAAATACACGTTTCGTTTTTAAAACTAGAACGCGACATTTAATAATACGTTTAAATTGACGGAATTGCTCGTAATAGGGCGTTAGTCGCGTAGAAATAATAAACAAATAGCGAAATTAAATAGCGTATCCATTTTATTTGTTGTATTCCATTACGAATCGTCTTTATAGCTGATCGTGTTTCGTATCACGTAAATTACAATTGTATCGAGCAAACGCGTCCCACTGATACGAACAATGTACGTTGTTTAGTACGTAACCGCGTGAAAAAACAAAGGCGCGTTTCGATAATATTATTACCGTATCAATGGGCGATAAGAAAAACACGCAACGAAAAACTGTACGATACGTATAATTATATCGTATATTGTTCACTTATAAATAACGTAGGGACTAAGTCGTATTTCGTAGCGATTTCTCAGTCATTAACTCAAAATGAATATAAATAAACGGCGTATTGTAAACTACGCGCGAGTAAACCGAGATAATATAATGTAACGTAGTAATCTTCCTCTCTCATTCGTCTTGAGCAATCGGTGAACGTGTACAATGAATGCCTTTTCCGATTCTTTTTCAATAATACTCAGACCAGTAACGCCGGTAAATGTGTGTTCGATCGTGTATATTTATACGTATTCGTGTAATTACGTAGTCATTTGTATTGCGCCTGTTTTTCTTTCGTTTTTAGGCTTCGGCTCGTTTAAATATAAGTACGCACGCACGCGCGTATAAATAAATATTAATTAAAATACTTTTTCTACATCTCGATCGCGTTTATTGCGGGTTGTTCGAATTTTTTGTTTGCGCGAACACGAGTACAAATAAACGTTATTTATAACGGTATAAACGTTTTTGAACGTCGTAACATAATATATAGGTGTCGTGTAAAATATTATAACGATTCGATCGACACGTTATTAATACAATTTATATCGTTCTCCTAAGTGAAAATGTCTACTCGAGTCACTGGTGTGCGGTTTTGAGAAAAGCGGGTTTTATTATTTAATTTGTCGGCGATTTACGGCGTTTCAACTATATAAAATATTGATTATGGTTATATTCGTTGGACAATATTTCAGATTTACGGCATTCTCGCCAAAACGAACCGAATTTTCGAATTTCTTTTTTTTTTGGTTTTACATCATTTTTCGTTTTTCTTAACTTACGGCATTTCGTTTTATAAGGGTAGTATATTTATGTTCTACTACGAAAGAACAACGTTGTTTTATGCGTTGCTCGTGGTAACAAGCGCGCAAGTTGTGCTCGTGTGTGCATTATTATTACGATTGTTTAATCATTTTTCATAAGTCACACAGGCGAACTGTCGTCTCGTGTCAGTAGCTTGTTTTTTTTAGGGGGAGGAGAGGGGTTGTTATATTCTCTCTCATCATGGCGACATTTTTTTAATCCGATTTTTTAATATCTCTCGGTCGTTAAGAGTACACAAATTTTTTAATCCTTACTCCAACACCATTTCTCTCGACGGACGGGTATTAATTTTAATTTCTGGCGTTATTTTTTGAAAAGTCGAGATACGTCGTCATTGGATTAAAAACGAAATTGTCGCGTTTAAACGGAAATATCTTCAACAATTTAAAGAAACACCAATATTATACCATCGGAGTAGAAATTTCATAAGTTTTATAAAAATTATCATGTTTGTCGAAGTTGCGGATGAGTACGAGCAACGAATTACTTTTTTTTCCTTTGTAGAAATATTTAGTACATAATTAGCGTAAATCATCAAATGGTTATCGAAATTAATACGATTTATCGGGTTTGAGTTAAAATATTGTACACAGGAGATCAGCAAGAACGCCCTTCATACTATAAAAATCGAAATTTCGCAGAATTCTTCTTAACGGTAATTTAGTGCGTCGTTACTCAAACACGATTAAAAGATTCGCGAGACTTTGTCGATGTTATTGACTTAATTTACGTCTTCGGAAATGAACAGTCCCTCCTACATCGAATTTGGAAACAACTGAGCACGTCGCTATCTCTTGCTCATTATAAAACGCATCGGAAACTAATAATACGCTTAATAAAACCGTGTTACATATTTAGATATATACCCGTCATATAAAGACGGGTTAATTTTAAGGGAGCTATCCAGCGAACAAATTGAATTTTTAAACATGTATCGTACGTTCCGTCGTCTAAAATGACTATCGGTCGTCGACGGTTTAGGTTTTGGAAAAAAATGAAAAATTTCGAATACTCGAAGAAGTCGTACACGGTCGTTACTTGCAAAAGGTCGTCATTTGGTACTCGGAACGACGGCCCTCGATAAATATTACGCGTCACATGTATAAGCGGACGAAATAACTAGCGACATCTAGGAGGCGTATAGAACAACCCGACGACGTTCCAAAGAGTTGTTTTATCGTCATTGTTACGATCTTTTGTCGGACGTCGACATATTAGACGAAGCCTAAAATGTTCATCCACCTCTCCGCCCGTAATGATTATAGCAAATTGACCGAAATCAACAAATTCCAATAGTTCTACGTTATTTATTTAACCACGTTATTATTACATAATTAGAGAAAATTGGTACATTTTGTACATATGACGGAGTTTTATATTTTTGTATTATATATTGTCGTCATAAAATAATAATAATACGAACTCGCGAAAATCAGTTTTTGTTATAATTACCGCTTGTATTAGCTATTACGCGCGTGTATAATTATTAGTACTTCGGATATATTACGAATAATATTAATTCAAAATTCGATCGCGATAAATATTTAACGAGAAGTTGAAAATGTATAATCGATACAAACGTTGAATGTTTCGCGTTTTTATTTTCGGAATTAACGAGAAAAAACGATATTCGATTGTGCACGATTTGAGATACGTCGACAATTTTTCACTGTGAGCGGGTCGCAATTATTTCGTTTTCACCAGCAAGTCGTCCATTTTCCATTAAAAAAAACTGAAAATATAAATTTTCCGTTTAGAAGAGATTTTCGTAACAATCGCGTATTATTTGGACAAGTTACTATTAAAATTTCGTTGGCGTGTCAATTTGTAATAAAATATTTTATAAAATACTCAAACGGAACCGAGTTTTTTTCCAAAGTACTAAAAGTCTCGTTATAAATACAATTTTCGATGCGTACCGAAATTAAAACTTTCATTTAGTTAATCTTTATTTTATCGTATATATATAGATACATATGGTTTTTACTTTTGTATCGATTATTACATTAAAAACGACGTTATTTCTTATACGTATAAAATAAATATCTACTAAAAAATCGACAAACGTTTCAAATGTAATGTACGTGATAATTTATTCTGTAGCGATTATACGCCAGTAAAATCCGAATGGCACCGAAAAGTATCGGAAAAAATTATTTACGGGCAACAAAAAACACGTCAACATAATACCAAAATGTACGAAAGAAGCGTTATATTATTATTTCCAACTTGGAAACAACGTCGAGGCGTCGTAATACAAAAATAGTTGTCAATTATTATAACGATTAACGAACACGATAAATACTGTTAAGCTAACGACGGACGTCTTTGCTTATATCGCGTTTCGAGCACGTACAAAATACGAAATTATTCGTATCAACTATTTTACCGGGTTTTTTGTTTTCGCCATGTTTGTGTTGTGTCTTAAGCATTAAGGAAACTCGTATCAAATAGAACGTACTAACTCGACGCAATTTGCTACTACGGGAACGTCAAGATCGTTCGAAAGTGTTCCCACAAACAAAAAACAGAAAATAAAAGAAACGGCGTTATCGTTAAAACAATAGATTCTTCTAATCGTTATTAGAACCGAACGTATATTGTTCTGCGGGTAATCCGAAAAAAATGTATACGTATATAATATATATATATATATAAGCGTATGTTCGACGAACAAAGAGAAATAGAACGAACGATTAAAATGTTCGGAAAATCGCACGGACGGGGCGCTCTCGTTTCCACGGTTTTTTTTCACCCAGCCTTTGTACACCCGCCGGGTCGCTGGCACTCGCGAGCTACGCGGCCCGAAATAACTTTCGATCGGAAACCCTCCTTAGCGGTACCAAGGTGGTGGGGAGGTGCGAGGCCGCGCGGTCTGCCGCTGCAGGTTATATTGTCAGCACACGAAAAGGTGCGTGTGCAACGCGTATATAGATATATATAGGTACGTGTATACGGTTTATAGGGGTGGGTGGAAATGAAGGGGGATGGAAGGTACGCGCGCATAAATCGACGAGAAGGGTATAATACTACATCAGGACCGCGTACGCTTACGGCCGCGATACCGAAAGTTTCTCCCAAAACGCCCTTTTCACGCGACCGCCGACGCCCACCGTTCCGCCGTTCGAGTTCGGTCCGCGCGCTTGCGCGTTTGTACATTTGTGCGGTGGCGGCGGTGGCGGCGTACCGACGAAATTAAAAGCTTTTATCTGACGCAGCTCTCTCGTTCGGATTTCACGCGCGCGTCCGGGCGGCACCGACGACGGCGCACACTGTCCCGCGCGCGCCAAAACGGGTCGATGGCGCGCGAAAAACCGCCCTCCCCCCCTATCACCGTCACCGTATGGTACTTCGCGAACGAAAAAAAAACGAAAACGAAAATGGCGCGCGCAACTTCGCCCGTAACAATAACGACAATTGCACGCGCGGGACCCGCCGATCGATTTATGTACACGTTACGTACTCGAAACTCAATTTTCGTACGAACTCGCGGCTTAACTTTAAACACTATCGTCGCCGAGACGTAAACTATTTATAAAAAAAAAAAAAAACGATATATTTTATTTCGGATCGTAGAGCGAGTTCGAACAACGCATTTTAAAATTAACGTCGCGGGTGCAAACGTTACAAATTAAGTACCGCGGTTTGTATTCGGTTGTAATATATGGTCCGTTGAATAGACGACAAACGCGTTCTTTGATCCGTCGGTTAGTATAAATATAAATAGTCGGCTAGTCGGATTTTTCCGCGAGCAAAATCTTTAAATTTAATTTGTCTCGTAAACAATTCTCTCGACATTTACATATATCGCGTAGTTCGATTATTCGACGAATTTTACCGTTTACCGTATACAATAATATCCGGTAATAAGTTTTGAAATGCCGTATATACAGGCGGTGTATAAATTGTACGAATAAATCATTTATTACGCGCGAGCGTATCTATACACATAAAAGCACGAACGCCCGCACGTTAAAAAACGGCTCTAAATCATTTGTAATAGCCAAGAGGAGGTTCGTGTGTGTGTGTGTATATATATACACATATATGGCGGAACGTGAAAAATCATTACTGACCCTTGAAAATAGCTACGTAGGTATAACGATTATAACGGCACCCTCGAGATCGGTTCGCACGAAGGGAGGACGTTGTAGCGATACAATACTAAATGGATCCGATAAACTCGGTATAATTGGTCGGATTTTTAAAAACGGAAACGAAATTCCAGACTCGTTCGAAAACCTAGTGCACGACACGCGCTGTGTTCGAATATATTACGTTACATTTGTACAAAATTATACCGTCGTCGCCGATCGTCGTTTAAGCGTTGCACGGAACGTGAAACAAACGCCGTTTAGACGTTACGGCGCTGTCGATCGGAAATTGACGTATTTCATCGGTGTACGTAAACAAGCATACCGTTTATTTTAATCGTTCCTCGACTTTTCTTTCACCGTCGGCGCAAACGAATCGCTTATACCTCACACCGTCGCTATACATATATTATTAAGACTCGCGCTCTAGTTCCTCCCTTTCGCCTCCGCTCGCGTTCGAATTAAACAGAAAACGGCCATTCGGGCAACGTCTTGCGTTTTGGAAATATACGCGCACGCGTTTGCACGTACACTTGACGGGGATCATTTTGTCCGTACGTGACGCGCGCTCAGACGGGCCGCCAAATTTCCAAGGACAGAAGTAGGTGTGACCGTAGATCAGTGTCAAACTCGTTTGTCAACCGATTTCGCGTCGGCGAATGGCGTGAAAAAAAAGCCACGTCGAATGGTCCCGTTAGGCGCGGAATGGACCGACGACACCCGCGACTGTAAACGATAAATGTCGAACACACGTCGTCTCCCGCTGTGCATTACTGATACGTCCGACGCGTCGCGACAACCGAATAAACGAAACCCGACCCGTTTTCGTGTACATAATATGAGGTAACAACACTTTACGCGGCTTTTAAAGGACGCGATTCTCGATTGCGTAGCGGTGTCGTCATTATCACCGCGACGCGTATATACACATATAGACGTTATTAGACGGCTACTGCGTTTCCAATGTACCCGCCGTTGCGCCGCCACCATTTTCGTACCGTGCCTTTTTCACGACAAATAGTACGTCCGTTTTTCGTGACCGCACTTTTAAACGTTGCGACGCGGTTTCGATTGTTCGATCGCGTAAACATACAGTGTCACGGACGTCGAAAAAACCAAATGTTATTAATCGTGTCGTTTCGAAATACTGACCGCGGCCCGTGATCCGCAAAAACAACGAATCCGATATCGTTCGTTAGAATACTCCGAAAACGTGTGATAACCGTATCATAGACTCGGGCAATTAATTACGCGATTAATCGTCGTATTATTTTTCCATGGAATAAAAACGAAAACGATAGTACTCTTTCTATATTTACGTATCGTATGACGTTTGCGTGCTACAGTCGCCATTAGCGTATTAACATTTTCTTCGAAAAACGCGAGATTACGTGTGTTCGTTCTCAGACTGATGTATATAAAGCGCGATGTTGTCAAAACATATATATATATACAGCGGATAGTTTCATAATTTGTTCGAAACGAGCTATGTATAAACATTGCGATCGGCTATACGACGACACAAATTAATTGGGAACGTTTCAATACGCGCGTTTTATTGACAATATATACGGCACAGTGAACCTACCAAATGAATGAACTCGACGAAAAATATCGATAGCGTTATTGTTTTAGACCGTCATTCATTTTTGGCCAACTTATTTTCAGAACATTATCGATTTTGTCTCAAGTTGTTATATCTATCTATAATAAAACATATAGATTTTAACAATTTTTAAACACATTTTACCCTAATACTTAGGATGTTTGTAAGTAACGATATTTTTCATTTCGAATCATTTTTTACGACCTATATCTCTTATGTTTTGATAAATTCAAAACGGTTTATAACAGCGCGAATTCGATTGGAAAATTGTAACGATAAGAATATATTATTTATAATTATATTTATTCGTTATATACATAAACACTTATATATTAAACTCGGATTTTTTAGTAAAGTTCAACTAATTCCGAATGAAATCGTTTCGAATATTTTTAAAGGTTTTGCTTATGACAGCCATCCATATAAGTCAGAATAAAAGACTAATAGTATTTTCGAATTCGTCGTATTTAGTATCCTATATGGTTTTAATGTGCAAAACAATTCTACCTACCATATATATATATAGATATACATACATACATATATTTATACTTTTTTGTAATATATTGTAACGCGTAAAATGTATAAATCGTGTTTATGTAAATACATTTACGATTAAAATGGGAAATATAAAATATTGTCTACATTATACGTTTCAATGTATATGAATAATAGAAATGTAGGAAAAAGTGTTGGGTATAATTCAATCAGATTTACATTCCATTATATTTGTAGTTTTACGCCAAAAAAAATACAGTAATTAGTTATATTTTGTATAAAGTATTCGGAATCTCGTTAATTTTTATCGTTTTTAATAAAAAGTTGTTTGTAAACTGTGGATACTGTATTTTATTTACCGGAAAACTATTTTTTAATTCACGAAAAATAACGTTAAGCATTATAATACGTTTAAGGTTTTTTATAATACGTTGAAAATTACGAGTTTTTTCTTTTTGTACATTAATATATCGTTTAATGTATTACAGAAATAATTAGAATTTCTTAATTGTAGACATCGCACTCGACTATTGCAACAAGCCATTAACATTTTCCAAGCGTGTACTAATATAATTTCGAAAAATGTCTGAGTATGTTATTATATTAACGACCTGATAATATTATGGTCGTCGCGCGTTAAGGCGCTTTGTTCAAAAAAAAAAAACAAACACGAAATAAAACGTATACGAAATATCAATTATTTTAAAGTCTATCTACGAGTTTATCTTTTGTAAGATCTTACATTTATTATTTTTTGTATATATTAAGCTACACACCTATCGCTCACTCTACTATATAATTATTATACTCTTGTGCAATGTGCATCTTTGTTATTATTCTCGAAACCATAGTGATCGTTTCGCAATTAGACTATATACCTACTGTATACATAATAATAATGAATCATACATTAATATACATTATTAATGTAAATAAAACGACGAAATGTTAATACGTAAATTGAAAAAAATCGTTATTTATAATTCTCAGGCAAATACAGCTGCGTAGCTATATATAGTGTACATTAAGATTCATAAAATAGTGCAGATATGTATATATCATAATTGAATATATTTTACGTTTAACTCGCGTTTTTTATATATATATATATATAAACTAAAATGTATTTTTAAAAACTGCTGGATTAGTAATATATAGTAAATAGTGTATTTTTATATCGTTATACATATTTCTCTATTGAAAAGATTAGCAATCCAATATTGACGAGTCTTAAATATCTCGGAATTACACGTTTTTCTAACTAATAAAATAATAAATGTTTATAATTAAAAATATATAATTTCGAAAAAATGACATAAAAACAATCGTGACGAAATATAACAACCATGTTTAAAACTACGATAATTTTCGAAGTATTTTTGTTGGTGACACGCATTTCGTTGCGTATTGCGTGTACAATAAAATTGATCATTGCATGGTGGTAACAACGTAAATTGAATGCCGTATATACCACGAAAATAATACTAACCGTTAATTACTTTTCTTTGCAAAAGGGTAATTACGACGAAAATGTCCCCGCTAGTTCGTTTAAAATGAAAATGAATCATTTCGATAGTCCGAATAGTGTGTAGTAATGGAAATTAAGAATCTCGCTGATTATAACGCAACAAAAACTGAAAAAAGGAATTTTTAAAAGAATTTAAAAAAAAATTCCAGAATTATTAATATTAAGCGTAATAGTTATATGTGGATTGTACATATTAGGCGTTCAAACCCGAATCGATTCGCATTTTACGGCGTACGGGTATCCATTTACGATATAATATGTTTGGGCTTTACGTATCCATAATATTATAAACAACAAGCCGCGTGTGGGTCGGTAATTAAAATAATTAGATTACTCAAACGGGCTATTAAATTTTACCTATACGAAAAGGTTATATCGCTGCTTAGGTAAACATTATTCGAAAATCGCCATTCTGCGCTCGACCGACGGGCGTATTATACGTATAATTTTGGACCAGGTAAAGTACGACCCAAACCAGTTACATTGTAAAATGATTACACACGCCGGTAAATATTCCGAGCTACATGTGTTTGTGTATACTGCGCTGAAGGTATAAAATTGTAAGTATAAATCGTTGTAATAACGAATAATAACCGTGTTTGCGTCGTAGAACTGGTGGGTCTTCAAAAACCAAAATAAAAAAAGCCGAAAAACGTTCGAGTATATTGGTAATAACAACGCGGTCGTCGCTCGATGGGTTCAAAAAACGTGGATAAGTCGTTGTTGAGTACAAAAGAGATAGTTCACGAAAAAACGGATTTCTTTCACGCGTATATGATCAAGGTTCTCTCCGAAATAACGAAAATATTGTTCATTTCACCGTGGTCTAGAATATATCGTAAAATGTATAATATTACATGTGGAAAATAATCGTTGTTTATTACTACTCGTAAATAAATTGTAATTTATTCTATTTATTCGCTGTGTACCTTTTTTGCTAGGCAATAACAAATATATTCTCAATTTATCGCTTATAAAAACCCGTATTTCGTGGTATATCGATTATTTCCGTTTATTTTTTTAGAGAATACGAAAATAATACGGCGAGATTTTTTTAGTACTTATTTTATTTTAACTTAAAAATTCGGATCTAAATACTTGTATAATACCGCAAAGCCGATATCATTGTACGTGTATGTATACTTTAATCTCACGAACGGTGTTCTAAAACGAAATACAATTATTGTTATTGTTGGTCGTATTATTTTTATTAACGTCTCCGCATTACATACATACATACACACACACACACACACACACACACACATACACACACACACATGTAAACCATCATCTCGATGTTAAATAATAGTTAATTGAAACGCTCTCTTTTTATATACGTATATAAATTAATAGTTATTGTGCACGGGACTTAATAGGACAACAAATGATGTATACTATACCTCATATTATAATATGTACAACACCGTCTCTTATAATATTATAATATATATATATATATATATAGTGGTCTACATACAGCGATGCATACGCACGAAAAGCACGAATCTCCTCTGTCTACAAATAACGTTATTAATATTTTTTACAAGTTCACATGTATATATCACCGTAATTCCTAAATACTACATTAACATATTATAACGTGCACACGATCACTGCATGCCTATGTGTGTGTGTGTGTATCATAAGAAAAGGCATTTATTTTTACATTAATATATGCCGCATAAACGGATTCAAAAGCTGACGTCTACAATATTATAACAGTTCCGGAAAAAAGGATTAGTTTGAAAATATACGCTGTACGTCACTGTTAATTCCTTATTTTATTTATTTCTTTGTTTTAGTCTTTTTGAGTATTCGTTGAACTGTCCCATATGCTATGACTATATATATATATATATATATATATATATATATAGGTAATATTACACCAACGTGTGTTATATAACAGGTGGCGATATATATATATATATATATATTTATACAAGAAGCAGTCACGAAATTACTAACATACCGCGGCTCAGTGAACGAAACCGTACGTTATATTTACACATAAAATTAATTTAATGAAAACAATGTATAGTTGATATTTTTTTTTTATTCTCGTACGTATTAACGAATTTACATATAATTAGTATTTACCGAAGGGTTAAATTATTTTTGAAAATTTAAATATTCACATACATATTCTCGTAAGTAAAGAGAAGGGTAATTTAAACGCTGTATATACATATATATAAATACACGATTTTTGCCAAATTTTTTATTTGTTTTTACATGCCATGCACGATTAAGGATACGGATTGTACACAAATCGAAACTTTTACTCGTTTTCATTTATATAGTCGAAATTACGTTTCTTTTTTCTAAGAGTTCCCTCGAAATTGAATTAGATTTGTTCATTCAATATAATGCTTTTAGCATCGTTCGACAAATTAGTTTTAATTGTAAGCTTGTCGCTTTTGCAGAATGTTAAAAAACATTTCATGGGCCGTTAACATTGGGAAGGTCGATACACTATCAAAATAATAGTTGAACAGATATAGAATGGCGTATAATGTATTTGCATTTATTTACGGCGCTTATATTAATCGTCGCGTTGGTACATAGATTTTAAATAACGTGATTAGAAAAGCATTACGCTAATAATTGTAAATTTACATTTACGAAGTTTATTTAATTCATTTTTTGATCGAAATATACCGGACAACCAAATAATACACTCGTATCTAACTAATAGGTCAACACGCATTACTAAAAATTAAAAACCTTAATTTTTTTCATTTTTTTTTTAAAAAAAACTAGAACAATAATTTAAAAAATCATTCAACAAAACGTGAACACAGAAAGGAAATATACAAAATGTCTGTGTAATATAGAATTATACATATACATATCGCGTGATATTATATTAAGGTTAGGGTCAACTTAGGATGTTTGAAAAATAAAAAAAAATTAA
This sequence comes from Geopemphigus sp. TES_GeoC_2020, assembly GCA_025469175.1. Classification (NCBI taxonomy): domain Eukaryota; kingdom Metazoa; phylum Arthropoda; class Insecta; order Hemiptera; family Aphididae; genus Geopemphigus; species Geopemphigus sp. TES_GeoC_2020. The sequence continues at coordinate 43,635 of JAIPRN010000579.1, forward strand.
ATTGATTTCGGACGAAATATATAGATATTACTATACGAAATAAAATGTCATAAATTCTATATCTTTGGGGGAGACAACCACCTTTTGAAAAAAAGAGTAACAAATAAATAAAATATTCAAAGCGTTTTCATTTATCAGTTCTCGTACCGTTGAACACGTTATAAATATATACAATCACCCTTGCCCGAACATTCAACCGAATTTTCCCCCTTCGGTGCACATCTAGACACACATTTATGAATACGTTGCTCGACGTAATCGAAACGAAAAAACAAAATAATAATAATAATAATGGACAAAATACTAAATATATTTATGTATATTTACAGAATGTATACAGAGAATTATAAAGAATTTTTATGGATTAGACGCAAAATTTTGTGTTTTATCGTAATCGGTCAATCAGATCGACGTTACGTACATACGATTAATTATTTACTCAATGCTCAATTAACCCAAAATCATCGTCCATGTTCAGGACTTTAAATAGCGTTTACGTACTGTATATTGCGTGTTTATCAGCCGTAGTAATTTCGAAGTAAAAACGTGTATAAAACACTATATATATATAATACACGAAGAATTCAAACACGAAATTTTGCCTAGCATAAATAATTCAACCAGTTTTTTCCGCATTTTTGCAACACTACTCTCACGAATCGTACGGTAAATTCATTTATCAATGTATAACGAATTCCTCAAGCGTAAAATCTGATTCCGAAATTATATCAAATTCGACTATGGAATTAAAAATGATCGTGTTTTCGAGACAATATTTCTAACAGTCCTTACCATTATTTAACATAATATATGTTTTTCTTATTTCGACGTACGCGATAAATTATTATTCGTTCGCGTTTGTTGATATTACAACGCGAATTAACGTAAATTGTCTATGAATAGGTTCTTGCGTATGTTTTTTAATAATGTCGAATTTAGCGCGTATGTTAAACGTTGACAATACGTTTTTTCGTCCGTGTCCTTTGTTTTAGAAATGTTTGGCGTTTCAAGTCCCCCAAAACGCGTATATAATATAAAATTGTGCTTTTCGCGCGGCTATATTCTTACCTCGGAACGAGTACGGTAGCACGGAGTAATATTCGTTGAAAACCGCGTTTTTTTAAAATGGTCGCCTCGACTACATATAACGTATTTTACAATAATTCGTTCGACCCGATATTATTATATCGTTGCTGTTATACGCGAGTAACACGGCAGGCGCGGACGATCGCGCGAGTCTCGACGATTAACTAAATTACAGTTCATAATATGTACTGTCCGTAGACCACGATATGGTCTTCACATACACACACACACACACACACTCACACACACACACACACACACACACACACACACACACACACACACACACACACACACACACACACACACACGCACACACACACACACACACACACACACACACACACACACACACACACTCACACACATACGCATTATTGAAACGGGTACTATATTGGCTTAATTATTATTATTTTTGTGTTTTCCGTCTTTGTCATACGATGCGGTCATCGAGTCGCGCGCGTATTACGTTTTTATTTTACTTTTACTGGACAGACGACGTTTGTGTATATGTCTATATATATATATATATTCATGTGTCGTGAAAGCGATTTCGTCATAATAGTGGGATAGAGTACAGAGTGTTTCATTTTTATTTTTTGTACTGTACACATGACGTTTGATCGTCAACGTGTTTTGAGATCAAATTTTTAAAAATGTCATTTTATTAAATGATTATTGATATACGAACACCAGTTAAACGATAGCAATTAAACAAACTGGACTTAACGCATACACGTTAATTTTAGCGCGCACGGAAGTCATTATTTATCTGATCGATAAATCGTTTTCGAACAACTGCAAAAAATTAGAAATTTGATAAATTAAATAGTTAATAGCGTGGAATAATAATACTACACGTGTTTATTTTCGCACTGCACAAAACGATTATATGACGTGCCACAATGACTGGTTAAATTACGGATTTGTTGGATTGAAATATAAAGTTAAAGATTACCCTTGTATTAGTTACTTATAACGTTTATGTGGAATACGAACCGATTAATGTAATTTTACTCGGTCCACGATTATAATAAAAATCGTACGATATTTTTAACGATACTATTTAAATATTTTTGGTCACGGCTAACAACGTTAAAGCGAGTAACGCATTTGAATGAAAATTTATCTTCAATTTTCAAGTCTAAATGTGTGGTATGAAAAAAATATGCAAATTTTATAGGCTTTGAGGTGTCCGTTTGCCTATTTAATATTTCTAAGTTTTATTTTATTTTCATAATAATCGCTATTATTGTGTTTTAGATAGTTTTCGGCAAACTAAAAATTTGAAGGAACAATTTTAAACGATTTAAACAATGTTAGCGTTAGAAGCATTTATCGAAGATGAAATTATCGATTCCCTATACGTTTTTGAAGTTATCGAAACGTCAACTTTTTTCATTAGTGTGACTCTTATATGGGCCTTTAGAATATGCACCCGAGTGGTCGGCTGAAAAAAAATTAATTCGAACGAACTATTAAAATTGTTAAAAAATGAACGACTTAATTCAATTACGAGTCTTGTACACCGAAATATTTCTAAATATCAAAATTTATAAAACGACTATTAAAAAAAAAACAATTTGAATACAATTGCTCGTTCGATTTCTTTATAAAATTATATTTAATCGTAGCGCGTAAAAGTATAAAAATTATACGACAAAATTTTAATACAAAAGAAAAAAATTTTTTATAAAATTAACAATTGTCCACTATATAATATATATATGCATATATGCACACGCAGTTTGCAGTTTGTATGCCTATTATGCACAACGTGTTACATTATATATTATAAATATATAACACGTTACACCCGGACGGTCACGCACACGTGAATAATAATATTATTAATATAAATTGGCCTCTTTCGCGCGCCACTCGATCTCGTCGTGGTATCTACGGACATATACGCGCGTTCGCCGTGTATATTAATAGTATTCAAAACAATTTTAAACCCGAAATGTCGATCGAATTGGTTCGGGCGTGGTCAAAACGCAACGAAGTCAGTCTATTTAAACACTTTTCGTTCGCCCTACTCGTATTATTTATAAATGAAAACTGTCGTACGCAACTGCGCTTGTTTTGATACGACTGAATCATAAAAAATATGAACTTTGGCGGATTAAAAAGTCGAAAACGCGTGTTTTACAACACTTATTACAATCAAAATTTTCGCCTAATTTAACGACCAATTCGTCATTGTAGTTTCGAGTTAGTCGTGTTTTTACGAGAAGGATTAGTGTGTGTGTGTGTGTGTGTGTGTAACGGAAAAATCCATTGTCATAGGCAAAAGCTTTGATTGGTTTTAAACGTCTTCGTCACAATATTAACAGAAAATATACGCGCGAACCGAAAAAATAAAATCGAATTGTTGTCGACCAATACGTACGTTACGTACAAAAACGTCTGTTGTTTTTACGTGAGTCACTAATATAACCTATAGTATATCAGTCTAGCGATGTGTATATAACACGCGTATACACGAAATAATTTTCTTTCCCAAACTAGTTGTAACATAACGTATTTTTCAAAAAAAAAATTCGGAATTTTTTGTCGAACGTGACTTATACACGAAGCGACCTTAGAATATAAAAGATTTTTGTGTGTACTTGAGCACTATATATGTGTGTGTGTGTATAAGTAATAATATTATGTACTGTGTTTGTTTTGTCACATAACACTGCTTTTCTAGCTGCGACGGCACGCACGCACACACACACACACTTATTGCAATATGTATATATGTGTATACGTATTGGCAGCGCGCGCACACACTGCACGCGCAGGGACCCCTGGCCGGGATGCCCGGGCAGCTGGGGCGTACGTACCATAAATTTTGACCCAGTGACAGACCCCGCCCGTCTGGCGCACCGGTTTCCTTCGCCGTCACTCACTCTCTCTTTCTCTCTTTCACTCTCTCAATCTCTCTTTTTCCTTCCGTGGCAAACAAACGCAATGTGTTGTGTGTGTGTGTGTGCCGGTTCTCTTTATATATATATATATGTCGTTCTCTCCTCACTAACCCCTCTCGTCTCTCTTTCTCTTCACGTACATCCACCCCTTTTTCCCTCTCTATTTCCCTTTCTCGCCGGCCCCTGTAGTCGTATACATGTAACCCTGCATCTCTACGCCACCAGCATGCCGGTCTTTGCAGCAGCAGTAGCCAGCAACACCAGAGCATTCCTTTCTTCACCCATTCACAACGATTTTGGAACGCAATATATATATATATACAGAAACGTTTTCGTTTTCGGATCGATAGTCTGCGATAATCCATGGCTATAAAACGCGCGCACTACTCGACCACCGCGGTTGGGACCCGTGCGCACGCGGCGACAACTGTACGTACACGAACTACGTTAATTCAATAATGTCGTACATATCGCTAGCCAACATTACCCCAGGCGTCGATCACGATTATGTAGTCGTGTTAATGATTTGACGTATAAATGCATCGTGGCACCTCGTTGTTAAAATATCGTAACGCGAATTCGTTCGTTTTAGGTTTCTATAGATAACCTATTTATCCGTCGTATCCGTTGTATTGATTTGTCGCCGTGGGTGTCGAAAATTCGAATAGAGAATATTCGACGGCCGCGTCAACGACGGCGTTTAGGGGAAATTTCTCACGGCGTAACGTATATATTCGTTGTATTACGTTGTTTCGTTTGCGCGCCACGCGGTCGAAAATTTGATACATTTTCGTATACACCCGAATATGTACGTTTTTTAATGCGTCCCGCTGGAACGACTTTATTATTGAAAACGCGTTCGTATTTCCGACATTAGGACGGGAAAATGTTGACTGGCAGACAACTACGAAGAAAAGAAACATTTGAAAACTCCGAACGTCACGATTAGAACGTTCGAAACGATATTTCGATCCCCGTCACGGAATGCTCGGCCGAAAAATCATGTCCAGTACCCGGGGGGGCCCGGTTGTTTGTGTTTCTCTAGTTTAATGCGTGCGTTCCGAATATCGATGTTCGGTTGTTGATAAGAGAATTCCTGCACGAAAACTATTTGCGAATGTAGCGACAATTTAAACGTTCGACGCAACGCACGTACCGCCGAGACAATTGAATATATTATTAATAATATCGGGAAAACGGCGCGCGAATAATAAGACTGCCTTACTACAAACGCGTTCCCATATACGCCGTGAGAAAAAACCCATTTTTAGAATCCAAGTGTAACACGCGAACGTGTCGTTAAAACGCCGTACTTTACATAATGTGTGCGTTACGTACGTATATTACGTATTCTATCGATCGATATCGTATTAATATCGTTAAATATTCGCCGCGAATACGTTTCGAAACACGGCAAGCGTCTCAAAACGGTATAAAACTTCGGACGTGTGTCGTGCACGTGACGACGCGTAAATCGTACTCTTTTATACGGGCACGGTGATGTGAAAAGGTTACGGATAAATACGGATTTTTTTCACGCGGAACTTTCGGACGCGTAAAGACGCGCCGGAACTTTTCCTATACGGCAATATACGGGGCCTCGAGAACGAAAAACAATTATATAAGCGACTCGGGAGGGGAACTGAAAATAATAAATAAATATGAAACGTACGCACTTAACGATCCTGTTTCTTATTCGTGAATCGTAGGTAATAGTCGTAATCTATACGTAGGTGCAAGGCTCTTCGCGTCTTTTTATTGAACGCCATACAAATATACACCGTACCTGAATACGTTTCAATTTCGCGTGTCTCGATAACATTACGTAGACTTTCACAATTTTCCCGTAACGATTTTATATATACACTATAAGACTCTTTTACGTATCTATACAACCTTACATTACACATAAAATACGCCCCCCCTAAAACAATATTCTACACACATATATATATATATATATATATATATAGATACGGAGGTGTATTATACCGTATATACGTTATTTTTATTTTCGTCGTATTCCCCCGTCGGTAATGACGTATTTCCCGTAATAATACGTAAACATACGACCCGCATAAAATGTGTACTTAGGTGTATTATACTTATATAACCGTCGGATCGTCGCAATAAAGTCACAAATTCATTTTCCGACGGCCAAACATCTTCCGAACAATATAACGTATAATGTTCACATACGAACGCACGTTTGCGTTTTCGCGCGAGCCCTTAATATCCTACTTTAACCCGCCATCGGGTATTATTATTATTGTTACTACAGCCGGTCAGGTTTACGTGTTGTTTGTCTTGGTAATGTATTCAGTCGCGATCTATATACGAAGGCAAACGCTCGCACGCTGCATCAACAGAACGTCGTACACATCATGAATGGCCGTGTCTGATTTTTAAACGTCCTTCGGGACCACTTGATGATTTTTATATAATCAGCGTCCGGATTAGCTATTATTTCTCGAACGTCACACCTTCCTCGTACACATCTGACTAGCGTTAGAAACACTCGTTGGTGAAGAGAGATCAGGCCGTTGTACCGTTGCCGGCGTTTTCTAAAAAAGGCCGTCGTCACCCGTGTTCGCTGCTGGCAGTATCGTAGACACTTGTGTCCTCAAACGCGGTAAAGCGCTCGATTGAGTTCGATGGGTAACATTCGCGTGGGGAGCCCGATGGCGGAAAGGCTAAATCTCAAGTCGAGAACTTAATCTAACTTTACGATGACTTTACCTTATGTCAGGAAATATATTTAAACAGGTTGAACACAAAAATTTCTTCCAAAAAAATTACCCTTTTGTAATTAATGTTACGCGTTAATTATAATATTATATTTTCGCGAGTCAATTTTAATCGTAATAATAGTAATATATTAATAATAATTAATAATTAATTAATTTATAATTAATAATAGTAACACTTCCGTACGTGCAGTACATGACGTAGTACGTTGTGACGAGAAATAATAATACGAAACGGCATCCATTTTACGACGATTTAAGAAATATACGTATTTATTGATTTTAATACATAAAAATTATATAAAAATTGTCGAATCTTTATACAACCTTATTTTAGTTCACCTAATCATTTAGTAGATATCGTTACACATTTGTAATAAACACGATTATAAATTTCTATGGATTTTGGAAGGGGTAGTTAACGTTATTAATTTCTTTTGTCCCTTCATAAATCAAAAACAAAAATCACGGGAAAACGCGATATTCCTAAACGTGAGCCTCTCTCTTCAAATAGAAAAACTTACCAAGTCACTGGGTTAAATTTAATGTTATCTATTTTATTCTTAAAATGAACGGTGTTTCATTGTAATTTCGTATTAAGAATATGAGATTATATCGCATAAATATCGTACGTGAAATTCTTTAAACGGATAAAATATGCATTTTAATAAGAAACGTTGCGTATAATAAATTAAAGATGACATCGCGTCGATTATATATATGTACAAGCATTTATCGCATAATTTTTATTAGTTACGAAAAACAACGTAACAATATAAATACGTTTATTATTTTTTGTTTGTTTTCGTAATAAAAATCGCGATAGTAAGAATTAGAATGGATAGTGTTTGGTGGTCACGAAAAGGTTGAAAATCAATGATATAATCTCGAATTATATCTATATAGTCATTATATATATATATAAACTGTTTTTATTAATACGAACGTAGACATTCGCGTTTTTTAAGTACGACGTTTACAATCAATATTTTTCAATAAGTGAACTTCCGATTCGTATACCAAACATAAATACACCGTTGGTAATCAAAGAAAAAGGAACGATAGGATAATTTATTATATTCAGTTAACGTAAATACAACGCACACGCTTTAAGTGCTATACAAACGAAAAAGTCATAACTTTCGACAGTAATTTATAATTTGTTACTTCACTTAATCGAAACCTTTACCTGTACAAAAATTACGGTTATTAGTACGTTTACGATTGAAACAACATTTTCATTCGCACTTTTTCAAATTGTTCTCGATTAATACGTATTTTTAGTTTAAGGTCGAATTTGACGTTTTTTGTTTTGTTTAACATAAAAACCATAGAGTAAGAATAAAAAGGCTAATTATTAATATAATTTTACGGTACTAATATATTCAATCTATACAAAATTTTCGTTAAACATTTTTCGATAAATTATTTGTATTTGGAGGCGAATTTTTAGTTTTCGGCGCATAACTTAGTAATAAGCGTATAATCGTGAATAGAATAGCGTTTATTTATATCGTAACGGTATTTTGTTCGGCTATTTCAAATATTTCACATCGAGTTTTCATTTTTGTAGTTTGATTTCGATCGCGGTACAACGTTATTGTTATTATTATTATTATTACACGCCTTAAAACAAATTATCCAAGTTCGGCTTGGAAGAAAAAAAACTTTTGATACGCACGAATAACGTATATAAAGCCCAGTCGGCCGTTCTTTCCAGGTAAATAATATGTAAATATATTTATAGTGCATTAATAGCCGTATATAATCGTCGTTTAACGTATATAATAGTAGTGTAAAATATTTACTTTCTTGGTATCATTTTAATGTTCAACGGAAATTGTACGATAAGTGTATATATAATAACTATAAGATATTTACGTCCAATAATAAATCGAATATATATATATATGATAGTATTTCATTTCTGTATTATACGAGGGTCGTTCAATAAGTAAACAGACAAATCGCCGTAGTAAGAGAATTAAAGACTACCTGGACGTGCGCCGTTTATTTAGTGTACGTATAAGCTACGCGTTGTGTGTTGTCGTTTATTCGCCTAAAGTGGCGGGCCCGCCTCGAAGAAAGCGCGTACGTTTTACACGACACGCTGCTATTCGTTTTTGTAATGGCCGAATGAGTTAAGCCTCGTGAAATATACCGTATGATATGGTAGTTCGTGTATAAACCGCGTAAGTTTTATTCGTGGTCCGAGGAGTTCAGGAATGGCCGAAAAAATGTGTCGACACTGAACGGCGAAGTGGACATCCGATTGAAGTTTCGACGTCGGTGCTCGAAAACAACGTCGAAAAGATGATTTCGGCAAATAGATAAGTAACTATTGTAGACATTTCACCCAAATGTGGCACAAATGGTGGCTACTCTTCCGCCAGATGAGTTCCCAAAATATTGATTTCGTCGCGTAAGAAAAATCGTCGAAGATAATATGTAAGCACACGTACACACACATACACACACACACATACATTTACTTCATTTTTGTATCAAGAATACAATACACTCAATAAAATTTGGAGGACGGTAATATTTAGAGGAAAATGCAAGACTATGGTATTCGTATATTTCTCGATTAAATAATAAAATTCTTTCCAAAGACAAAAAAGGGAGGAAGAGAAAATAACGTCGGAGTATCAAATTTTTTGGCAGAATTAAATTTTAAATCGTTTACGATCAGCACTAATGTAGACGATGTAATATGCCAATTATTATAAAGAAGTTTGTGTGATGAAAACCTCGTAATGATTTAAAAAAAAATTGTATCTTTAAAAATTGTTATATTTCCCTCAATATATAACACCACGCATAAAGAAATGTTACATCACTATTGTCATCGTATTTTTGATCTATACGATCGCTCAAATGATAATGACATTATTTGGGTTATAATCGAACGAAGAGATAATAATTATTTTGCAAAATCCGAACCGAATTTTCAATTTTTTTTTATCGCAATTATACTCGTGCGTCAGGAAACTACGCAGATGAGAACGATTATATTTATTGTGAAAATGGCGAAATTAAATTATTTACTGTACTAATTTCGACATTATTTTGGAAATATTACGGTATTTATTTATTTGACATTTTTGAATATGGGAAATCAATTTACAGGGAAATAATTATCTTTGAAAATAATAATAGGCTCATTTCTGCGACGGTTTTATATATTAAAGAAATTATATTTTATGTGTTGGCTGGTGATACGTGCGGAATAAAAATAAAAAATTAGCGCTGTAATTTGTATAAGCGACAATATTTTATTAAAATTTATCGTCGCGTAAATAAAAAATTGAAAACGGTTTTTTTCGTAGCTCTTGTACAATATTATCGTTCATATCGATTTTCAGCGAAAATACCGTTTCGGGAAACAAAAAGAATGTACATACAACGTTGAATTTTAATAGATTATATAGATGTGTGCAAGTTAATAGAGTTCTTGACCGATATACATATATATATATTATTGTGACACAAACAAAAACCTGTAAAATACATCCGTAAATAGTTTGAACGGGATGAAAATCTAAACTAATTGGTTCATATAGAATATAAAATGATCGTCATGTTAATATCGAACCAAGCGTATTTTGTAGAAATAAAAACTTAATTTCGACCTTTTAACTTATTTATTCGTTAATTGTTATCGGTAATATTATATTTAGGACTGTTCGTAAGTCGTGAAAGATTGTAAATATATACGTGTTGGGCGTATGACGGAAAGAAGTTTGGAGGACGGAAAAATGTATATTTGAGAGAGAGAGAGAGAGCAGTATAGAATAATTTATAGAGAAATCGTGTTTGAAAACATCGATTTTCACGGTTGGCATCCGAGTTATGTCATTACGAAAAGCAATGTACAGCCATCGGTGTCGGTTCTAGGGAGCAGGGAAGGGACATGAAAAACGGCGCGTGTAGAAAATTGCTTTCTTTCGCGTCACTGCAACAAGAACCGCGAGCAGCAATAGGAATTATAGGAATTATATAAATATATATAAACTACAATAACAAACGAAAAACCGAAATTCGGATAATTAGTATCTTTATTGCATATATAAGATTGGGCTGTTTCTATAGCGACGGTCACAAATGTTTACGTATAAAATAATAAACTGCGTTATATTTCCTTTCCCGTGTTCGCTCTCCCGGTGGTAATTTTCGTAAAACGTACCTGTCGGTGGGAGAGCGACAAAAAAATAGACTGCCTGTATTGAATGTAACGTGCGGACCGAAATTGTTTAGTAAGACGTCTTCTAGCCGCTTGTTCTTCGACATTGTACGATCACCGTACGGTCGGCTAATTTAACAGCGACGACAAAGACGACGAGAACAAATTCGTGAAAGTTGAATCGGAGTTATTCGGCGGATCCTATCTCAAATTAACGGGTGTACGACGAATACGTGGGGTTTTTTCTCTTTTCCGAAATTGTTAAATCTGGAAACAGCGTGACCAGTTCGAATTGTCGAGACGAAAATTGCGTACACACACACACACACGCGTATATACTCGTTTCGGTGGGCGACGATGTTTACCGGCTGACAAATCGGACACAAATCAAAGGCGGTGGTGGTGGTGGTGGCGTTGACGGATTCGGCGTTGTCGGCTCTTCCAATGATAAACGACCGTTTAACCGGCGGCCGTCTAGACCGCGGGGCCGCCCTTATAGCGCTTACTGTACAACAATAATGGCCGAAGGGTGGACGGGCGGCCTGTCAATCATTGCGGCGTTCGTGGATGCAAGCGGGGAGACTGTATTTGTAATAGTACGTTACGTATTAAGAATTCGCGGTGTACGGGCCAGTTGTTACGAAATATACACGGTGTGTTGAGTTGGTGATGTTTTTTCGTTCAGGTTGGAAAGTCGATTTTGGGAATGCGTCACGTAACTTCGTTACAAGTTTAAAATTTCTATCGGTAAAAAAAAAATTAGCGCTAAAAGTGAGATAAGATTTTCCAACGTCTTATATATAATCTTCCATATTATCGCATGTATAGTATTTGACGTTATCAGTTATGTAGCTTCTAATTCAACTAAAATTTTGATACCTTTTGTAAAAAAAAATCGCGCCGAGATAACAAACGTAACTAAAGTATAAATATAAAAATACAACTTAAAAACGTCGGTTCGGGATTAAAGTTTTCATTGAACTCCCTTATGGATGTGTATTACGTAGTACCATAAAGCTGTTAAAGTTTAACAAAAATAGTAAACATAAATTTGTCGTTATTCTTATACATTTACATATAAGTACTCGTTAGTTACGACACATATTTAAAATATTTAACGTTACTAAGCTTTAAATTTTTTTATAAAATAATCGTAAAATGAAAATTCAAACGTTCTCTTTGACTTGAAATAACAAAGTACAAAACAAGAGAAACAATTAATGATAATAGTTAGACGGTAATTAGAGGTAAAAGAAAATATAATAAATAATATTTTACCTTAGTTGTACGGTGACCGTGGTCGCCTCGAAACACGAAAGTACGCAAACGCTCGAACGGGAATAAAATGACCGGTACGAAACATTTCGAGTCCGGAGAAACGGCAATCCGGCAGTTCAAAAAGACCGAAAAATTCTCGCGTGTTAGGTTATAGATGTACGTGAACACACTGACGAGAGTCGTCGGCCTCCATTAGACCCAACCATTATGGTGGTAGGACGCCGAGTCAGCCTTCGTCGACGTGAATATAATTTTTTAACAAAGAAACGCTTTTATATTTCGGTCGGTAAATTGATATGCGGGAAAATATCGATAGCGGTCGTTTCTTACGTCCAACATTAATAATTTATTGGTTAACAATTAAGTGTTTATATAATTTTTAACGTAAAATATATACGTTTACAAGTCGCGAACAATAATAATTAGGGATCGGATTTCAACGTATTTGTACCTGATTTAAAATTATTTTAACGGCGTTATTACGTTTGTGGTATATTTTGAAGGCAGGGAGCACATTTTCCTTTTATTGATCGTAAATGAGTTCGTTTTTGAAATACTAAACGAAAACGCAATATTCGAGTAACGTATTAGTAATCTATCACGTCATTTTGGGTTTAAAACAAAACGAGTTTCAATTATTTCACATTAACGATGGCGTTGTTACGCAACGTGTTTTCTTATCGTGCGATACATAAGTAATATATACCGTTTTGTTAATTTAATTAGCGTATTTTAGTATTGGATTTCTAACGAAACGAAGAATTTAATAGTTCTACAATGATGGGCTTATTCTTTGCCTCGAACGTTTTCGTGTAGGACGGTTCGGACGCACTAGACGTGTGCTACATTCCTATAGGAAATTGTGTTTGGTAAATGGTTCACCTAACACGTTTTTCAATTTTCCAAGTAATAGTACGAATTAGTGGAGGAGCCATTAAAAAAAAAACGGTTCTGAAAAAAATATATTTTGAACGTAACAAAAGCGCAGACATATTTTAACAATATTTGCTTATATCGTTCGGGATTTTTTTAAAATCATTTTATAATCGTAAAAAATTCTATCACGCTATAGGTGCAGGGGATATTCGTTCAAGTAGATTAATCAAAAATCGAGATGTTCGAGTGTTATTATTATTTTGAATTTAAAAGCGGCGACGATCAATCGATGTATGCGATAAATGATACCTAGCGACACTAGTAGTCTATTAAATAAACGTCGTTACTTATTTAGATAACGTGTCTAAACGTGTACGCATTACGTCGCGAGTTTTTACGGAGACATTTTCCAATTCCAAAACGAAAATGCCTAAAATGTTCCCGACGTTTCTTTTTAAAAACAATATTTGGGCGTTTTTTGAAACGGTCGACGGTAAAAATATAATAAAAACTCGTACCTCGCTTCGCCGAGAATCTTTAAAAACGAAATTTTCGCGGCGTAACGTTAAACCGGAGCCCGAAATAATTATAATAATCTCTCTGTGTACCACCGCCGCAGCGACCAACGTGTTCGATAATCGAACGAGACCGCGCGAATATCTCTATAACGCGCGCGCGCGTACGCTATATATTCGTATTTATGTATTGTGTACATGCTGCTGTGGCGGTTTTTGGCGCGCGCGTGAACGTACGATCCCCGGGAACGCGGGCGCGGGACGTCCCTCGCTGAAAAGTTTTTGGTACCTTTTTTACGCGTTCGCGAGGGGCTTGCGGTACAGCTTGGGGGCCCGTGGCGGTCGGTAAGGAGGGATGGGCAGGCAGGAGCGAGCCGCGCGTGGCTTCCGTTGTGTCGTCGTCGTTGTCGTCGCGCAACCGTTTTCGCAGCAGCCGGCGCGCCGGTGTTACCATGACGACCGCGGCGAGGGATTGTATTGTCGTCATCGTCGTCGACGACAAAGTCGCAATCGTTTCGGCGGCGATGTCATCGCTGACTCGCGGTGATGGTGGAGCCTTCGTGGCCGCGCGCGCGCGCACAAATCGGATCGCACTGTGTTACGTATTATATTCGTGGCGCGTTATTTCAAAAAACCTCACCGACCTGTGTGTATATATGTATATGTATGTGCATACAGGGTGTCTTGGCATTACGAATAATTTTTGGTCTATACAATATTTTCACGTTTTTTTTTTTAAAATAAATACCGTACGGCTTCCGTGCTAAAATGAATATTTTTCACGTTCGTATTTTGCTGCGGAGGATTCGATACAAAATAAAACCGAGCAATTTTATTTCAATTTTGTATTTTCGTATCCAAATATCCGCCATCCTATAATTATACAAATTTTCAAGTCTAAACGTGTGCATTTTAGGTTTACGATTTTTAATATATTTTTGAACTCGAATGTTTCTTAAATAAATTGGTAAACTGGTAAATTCGATAGCGATCACCGAGTGAACACGATCGAGTTACCAGTAAAATGATATGGTGGTCGGCCAAACTAAAAATTCGTGCTCGTTATTAACGAAAGGGATTGACATTTTTATAAATTTCGACAAATTTTTAAAATACCGCTACTAATTCCAAATAAAACCAACACCGAATATTTGAAAAAATATAATCACGAAATTTCGATTATTGATTTTTCGATTCCAGTTGTAAGACAATAAAAAAACAAAATTTAAAGTACATTTATTCAAGGCAGAAATTAAGTATTTATTATACGTAAAATACAATTTTTATTAATAGAACTAAAGTATAAAATTCTGTATATTAACTTAAAATTCACTGGTCGCATCTTGTACGTAGATATATGTATATATAATAAAAAAGGAAATATATTGTAAAACTTAAATCGTTCTTTAACGATAACTAGAAGGAATATCGTCTGAATTGCAATATATTTGTGTTTAGATTTTCAATTAGCTTTCAATTTACTTTTTTAATAAGTAATAGTCGGGCATATGGTTATTTCTTAAATTGTTTTTTTTTTTTTACAAAAATATTCCGCAAAAATAATGAAAATACTAAAAAAAAAGTATTCAGATAATTTTACTTCAAAAATAATAAATGTTTTTAAGATTTCCTTCGAATTAGAAGCCATTGAGTGAAAAAAATTTGTTCGCATTTTTTTCTTAGGAAACGCGAAAAACTATATAAAAAAGGAATGTAAAACGTTTTCCGTATCGGATACAATTTTCGTCATTATAAAAAAAAAAACGATAATCGTAGAAATCGCGTATACGGAGTACTTTTATTTTTTTTTGTACAATAAAATACTATGCGCGCGATTCGGGCGAAATATTTTACTAAAGCTTCAGAATTTAAGAAAAACAAACGGTAAAAAAATACCTCCGGGATGAAGTCGTTTTATCGAAAAACACGTATATAAAACACGATTACGCGGCGAATTGGTTTGGCGTTCACCCACGTTAATAATTTCTAAAAAACACATGTGGTTATAACGTATATCGCTGTAGAGCGTATTACACAGGCTATTTAACGTTTTGGAGGCACGTCTAAAACAAAGTAAATCGTTTGTGAAAAGCTTGTACTACTTATATACATGTTTTTGGTCGAAGTAGACTCGCCAAATGCCGCGGCCAACATTTGAAATGCGTTGGAGCGCTTTATTTTATTTTTTGCGAAAATTTAATATAAATTAATCCATCCATTTTCTTCGATAACGAAGAAACGTCAAGCTCGCCAAAACGCCTTTGACCTTTACATTTGTCAAAAACAAACTAAACACGCAAAATAGCCGATAATGTCAACATACTTTGGTTATTCAATTTTCGATTTTTTTTGTAACGTAAAGAAAAAAATCGAAAATCCAATGTACAAAGTCCGAGAAATTTGAAGTCTAGTTATTTTCTTAACGCACCACGTATACGTTGACCTCAAACGGATATTTAAATTATAGTTTCAAGTACGCACGCGTTAGAAACTAATTAAAACTTAATATTCATTTACAAATCTTTCAATTGGTGTACTTAAATTTTGAAAACGTAAATGTTAACGAAAATTGCGTAATCGGTGTACGTTAATTTAGCAACATCGATTAAAAAAGTCGTACAATATTACGTCCATGTCACCAGCCTCCAACTGGCACACCGAAATTAATTACAATTTTTGTGCGAATATTTTGTACGATTAATTTCAGAATATATACAACATAGCTTTTTATGTTGAAATAAAAATATTACGGAGAATTTTACAAAAACATATGTCTCAAGCTCCACCGTAGGTCAGGATTGGCGATGAACGGAATTTATTAAAGACATTGTATATCAGTTCTCTATTTATAAGACATTGTCAAATGTCACCATTTTCAAAGTTTATACTCTAATTTTTCGTCTGTAAAATCTAAAAAAAAACCCATTTTGCCGTGTCACGAACGTCCCGCTAATGAAATTAACAGTTAACTTTCTTTATAATAGTAGGTATACTTTTTTCGTAAGCATGTCGTTCAAAATTTACGCATAAAACGAGTACAACCACTATCAATCATTGTAATTTCTTACATAATATCAGAAATTACATTAAATACAAAAAATATATATAATACGCGGGAACTTTCTAATAATATAGAATATCAATACTTGCGGTTTTTTCGCGATTAAAAATAAAAGAAGTATTAAAATATATTCATTATGAAATAACTGTCCGAACTTCGTATTATTTAACTTTTGTCGTTAAACAAATACATGAAAATGTCAACCCGCGTGATTGTCGTGTGATTCGGCTCGTACACACTTTAATTTGCTTACGTTACAAAATGGACTAGCTATTTTATTATTAAACGTTTCGAAATTACGAATTATTGGAATTCGCAATGGTCTGTATAGTATTGTGGTTCACTCTAGTGATAAATGATCGCGTCAGACACGTCCAGTCGTTAGACAACGAATAAAAATTAGAATTTTTCTCTCTCGGGCATTGTTATTATTTTAGATATTACGTTAATGTACGTAACATGACAATGACAAAAATCATTCAATTTACTGCGTCGTAAACAAAAAAATGTAATAGCGAAATCGATAGGATAATAGAAATTTTGATTGATATTTTTGAAAAAAATAAAAAAATCTATGCTTGATTTGTAGTTTGTAATAATATATAATGTACATTATTTTAACAAGCGTTTAAATAAAAAAACGACACGCTTAAAGACTTTATTTGCGATTGCTGTATTATTTATTTTATGTGGCTATATTGAAACAACGAATTATTGTTTATATTAAAATGTAAACATACGTTGTATGATCCGTGAAATAGTTGTTCAATATTTCTTCGGTTGTGATCACTAATTTCTACTCGTTTTATTTTGCATTTCACACAATATCGGTACGAAAATGGGTGTTTCTAAATACACGTTAACGTTAATTTTCGTCGCGGCTTGTCTAATTTATGAAAACGCAGGTAATTGAAATTAGCTATAATTTGGAACATTTCAACGGGATATATTTTTGTGTAATATAAAATGTTCCTAAATAAATATATTACGACGTACATCTATATTTATATATTTTTTAAAACAGAAGTAACGAAATATATTGCAATTGATATTGTTATTAACTATAAACAATTCGAGGTTTACAATCCGTAATAAATATTTTCGTTTGTTAATAATCGTTGAATTACATTTGTATATGAAAACGAAAGCGTGTTCCGTTAAAATTTTTATGCCACTGATGTGATTCATTGTTAAAATGCTTTTTGTACCGTACGCGCTTTTTGAAAGATGACAACAATTTCCTCGAATATCGCAATTACAAATATTCGTTTATACCGTTCTATGTGTGACAACGCAATATATAAAACCATTTATATCGTTGGAGGTAATTTTACACGTAACGACAAGTCTCTAACTCAGTTCGTTCAGAATATCAACTCGCGTATGACAATTAACTGTGTGATATTCATATAAGTATTGTATAATTATCATTATTGTTTATCGTTTTTACATTTTTTACATTTTACAAGAATATACATTTTAAGCGAAAAGTTATAAAAAATACGCGAAGTAATTTCCAATTTTTTGGTGTATTTGATGTTTGATATTATTTGATATATGAATAAATGTCAAATCAATTATTTATGATGGTCTGCGTGTAATTTTTAGGAATATACAGCGACGAGTCCGACGAAATGGCTGATAATATGTTGGAATATAAAGAGAACTTGCCGAATAAGAGATTAAAGTGTAATTGGCTTATAAATAACTAATATATAATAAATGGTTAATTGCCCAATTTTTATTATTTAGTTTAACTCGATTAGAATAAAAGTAACTTGCACGCAACTGAGTAGTACAAAAACAAAACAGTATTTGTTATTTCTGAAAATCGTAGAGTTTCAAAGTCTGAGACTTGCATATTGATCGAGTTTATATCGATGTTTCAGACCAAATAATTTTGTAAATTTGTATTTATTGAATCGTTATTTAATAACTAGTATTAATAATGCGCTTAGGATTTTATAGAAATCATAATTTAAAATGATTATATTTATTCGCGAGAAAAATTAACGAACAAAATTTAAGTTCGTATTTATACGTTGCGTATGATTTGTTGAGACAATTGTCTAACGACCATTCATTTATATCTAACATACATTTTTCAGTGTCGGATGGAACGAGCGTAGCTAGGGAAAACGCGGAACCGCCCAGTAATCCACAATCAATGTCCGATATTTGTAAATAAATTTATATTTATATATTTGGATATTAATTATTATTAGCCTTTCATTCAATACGCACGGAACATAACCGCCTGATTGAAACGCGCGAGTCTCCCTACACAAACTATACTGCAATCCTTGTACACATTAAACGTATTTTTATACATATAATTTAAGGATATTGTCTTCCTGCAATACGAACAAGATTAACATTCGCAATTATACGTTACGTTTCATTTACCAAGCTTATTATTTCCAAATGAATTATTTAAATTTCGTACATATTTTCAAGTCGTTGAAGTATCAAGCACGTCTAGCGGAAATGTGGAACCGACCGCAGATCCACCATCACTGTACGAGATTTGTAAGTGACTTCCACCGATACAATAAAAAATTAATTATTAATACCACACATGTCATTATGTACTTGAATATTGGATCCCGCAAGAATGTCGTGGTTTCCGTGATATTTTCAATAATATAATCTTTCGAAACACAGTTAATCACGCATTTTGATATCCGTAACGTTTGTTCCTTAATGGACTGTATAAAAGTGTTGTAATTCCAATGTTTGTATATTATATAATAATTTTATATAATTTAACTGGAACGCAAAGAAATCGGCAGTAATAAAGTGATTATGTTAAATTTTAACGAACAGCGACGGTACATAATATATATACGATTCTAATAAAACATTATACGTCAATAAAAAGCAATCTTAATAACAATGTTATCGTAGAACAAAAATTAAATTAAGCCACTATAAACATTCAAACAAAGTGTAGTTTAATACGTATAAAAGGAGTTTTTAGAAATTCTCAAAATAAAAAATTATTAAATACTATTTTAACAAACATATAAGGAAGAGTAATTCAATTTAGACGTCGATACTATAATAAAATTCCTAAAATTTGTAATCATAATTTCTATTCCAGACCTAAAATGCATAAGTAATATATAATAAATTATTCGTATACAAAAATATTCTACAATATATATATATATACTATTTAATTAAGAATGATTTTCTTTTAATTTCACGTGTTACGGAATTAAATCAATATTTTGCATATGTTAACAGATGATCTGGCAAAAGATGGATATGATTGTGAGTTTTAATATATTCAATTTTGTTATCAATAATCATTTAATTATTATAAATCGTTAACAACTGTTCTGATTATTGAAAATAACAAATTGGTAACTTATATAATTTCGGACACAAATTTTAAAAACTTACACAAATTGATCCACACTCTATATACGAATAACTATTTTTGTGCAGCCCGGTAATCTTCTTCACTTATATTAAACACTTTTTAACGACTTCTACTGCTTTTACATTCCATTTTAACGTACGATTACATTATTAATATCTGAAATGACATTAAATCGGCGGATTCGAAATATTCGAAATTGTTTAAATTTCTTTTTAAGTTCATTGTTATATAAATTTTCCATCGTATTTTCGACTATTAGTATAACTAAATATAAATCTATATATTCGAAAATTTTATGTACTTTGTCAAATGATAAAGATTTTTATATTTTAAAATTTTTTTGAACAACTGTGGTTATATGATATATTCTGTGAAATTTCTTATTATAAATAATCATAGATTCTATAGTGATGTTTGAAACTTTTATTTGCTCTATTGAAAAATGGGACACAATTAAACTAATCAATTTCACAATTTATGCTTCTTTTAGTAATAAATATAAACGAGGCAATTTGATTTAGAATTTTACTGTGGAAAATTTAGACTACTTATTATACAAAACAATGTACAGATTTAACCATTTATGCTCATGTTTTTAAAACAAATCTTCCAAAAAAAAATTTACGATATATTTCAAAAGTTATATAATCTAAAACAATTTTGCAGCCGAAGATACGGAAGCAAATTATAATAAAGCACTTTTTAGAGGTAAGCGAAGAATGATATTTAGTCAATCAACATATGATTAACAAAATAATTTAACTACACATTTATAATTACACGTAATTGATTAAAATATGTTCCTTGCGAAGAAAACAAAAAAAAAATCTACGAAAATGTTTTAATAGCCTTATAAATTTGTGATTTTGTAAATACATATAATGGCAATTTAATATAGATGCTTGTTTTATTTTGTAGATCATAGCAATGATGTTAATCTTACAAGTACGTGTAATTTTTGTAATCACATTCTAAATAGATATACCTGCCTTTTGGTATATTAATTAATTGATTACAATTTTCGGTATAACAAAAAAGATTTAGGTTCCATATTCATACTTGTTGTTCATAATAACAGAGTGTCATATTTATATGTATATTTATTATATTCCACAAAATTAACTCAAAACGAATTATATTGCCTGTATTTAGTATATGTTAAGCAGGTCTTTTGCATTCTTTTTGTTTATTTATAAATGTTAATTTTTATTGTTGCTTATTTTCAATATTTTTTCTATTTTATTGATTATAGAAAATACCTTAGCATATATATACATTCTTTATAAGGAGGCCAACAACATCGGTAGTACGTATGACTTTTGTAAAATATAAAACTTAGAGTACACGGCAAGAATATGTTATATCTTGTACGAGATATATTCAAAATTAACGTTTAATAAAGTTCGAATATACAACAGCATTAAAATCGATTTAAAGTGTGTTTTAATAATTACATCAATAATTGAAATTTTCACCGTCTCAAGTTAAACAATTATATTAAATATTTAATTTCAAGAGGGTTAAGTATTTTATACATACCAGATATCCTTAGATCTAAAATATAACGCATAAGGATATATCGTATTAGGAAATCGAACGTAATTATAATTTCGATAATAGTTCTTTTTTTTGTTTGCAGAATTGTTTACGTCTGCGTTTCAGTTTTGTAGCCTTGATACTCCGTACACATAAAATTATAATACCACACAATTGAATCGCGTATGCAATTGATAATATTACGTATTAACATCGTGAAAAAAAACGTAGTATATTGTAATAAGAACTTTGTTTGAGTAAAATATAATATAGTATAATTATTATTATGCGAGAATTATCTCGTTAAGAATTTATATTTGCGTACGATTATTTAGTAAACGAATGTATTTAATGTTTCGGGTGTAGTCTGTATTATGATTAATAAATAAATAAATGTATATCTTAAATATGACGGTAAATGTTTTGTTTGTCAGTATTACCTCTAGGAATCTCCTAAATAGTAATTCATTATATTCCTACGATTGCGTTATCAGTCTAGATTAATTTCATTATATTTACATAAGTATGTCTTATGTTTGTATTATTCGTCAAAATACATTCTTCTTTCTAACGTAAACTTAATAACTACATCGATGTAAAGGATTTTTACTTAGACGTTTTAAGTTTGTGATGCTTCATGATATTCTATCCTTTAATATTGTAAGACGTACATAATTATCAAAAACAGAATCAATTTCCACTTTGAAACCATTATGTTTAGAACTTTTTACGTAACAATTATACTCCCTACATTACAGCTTTATACAATTGAATGTTTTTTTTAAATTTGATTCGTAGATAAGTATTTATAAAATAATATATCCATATTATTAGTTTTAATAATATTTAGTTTGTTAGATTTAAAGCGTAACAAAAATCTAAGAATCACATTTTCAATTTTGATTGTTGTATCATTTTATGTGTAACGTAAAATACAATTGTACGTTAATATTTTTATGGATAAAGTTATATTAATTCGATAGTCGTGTATATTATTTACGTTGATATATACTTTTTTAATAAATGTCCTATAGTGTATGTTAGTTAGTAAAATAATACTATAAACTATACATATTCTGTCATATTTACTTTCGGCACAAAAAACTTCTTTTTACCAATTTATTAATAAAAATTATTGAAAACATTATAGCAAGACTTTGGGGTTGCTGTGGATATCGGCTTAATAAAATAACGTAGACGACTGGCATTTTTGGATTTTATTATTATATTTAATTTGAAAATCTATATAAATCACCGTATTCGAAACACGATATTGAGCTTATAAATGACGAAAATTGTCATCGAAAAATACGAAAGAATATATAATTTTTGAGATTTTGAGTTACCAACATACTACCTATTTTTTACTATTTACTTTAAATGCTTAAAATGTATACGCATATATATATATATATATAATTTTAAATAACATTGAGTTTGTAATTGTTCAATCATCTCAATAGGATAAACAAATAATAGTTTTTTGAGGCTTAAATTTGTCAAAATATGATTTCTCTTTCTTTGTTTTGATTCATTTGCAATTACCTATTGTGCGAATTTGAATATAGAGATAAACGGATCAATGTATATCCAAATGTTGAATACCAAAATGTTAAGTAAATTCAATCCTAGGCATTTTATTTAATAGCAATGATATTTTCACCTTACACTATAATTTAAACATTTGTTAATGCAAGTTAAATAATGGTATTCAAATATCATTCATAAGCCAATTAATGTGAGTGAATTGGTCTGTTTGGGGTTTAATTATATTTTCGCAAGGTTAGACAAAACAGCCTTAAATGGTCAGTATTTATTTTGTAATGAAAAAACAATCGAGTTTGGGCAATAATGACCACTAGGAATGTTATTTATAATAAAAATAAATTGTTGAGTTATATTCATGGAATCGCGTGAGACTATTTAATTATCCTGTAAACCAATGTAAGTTTCGATTTAATAAGAGGTTTTTTTTTCACCGGTTACATTTTTATTTAGGTTATAGTTGATCCTATACGAATTACCGAAATTTGACTTAATAGTAATGATATACATAATGACTACATCCAACAAAGATGTAAATGTCAAAAATGATAATTTGCTTTTTATCGAAAAATTTATAATCGGATTTCAAAAATGCCATAAAATTATAATGAATTTTTGTATATTCATTGTTGATTTATCGCACAGATAGTAACATGTATTAGAGCTAAGTAAAATTTGTTATAAGCCACATTTAATTAAAATAATAATTTGTGATTTATGAATTTATTATAAATAATCAAAAAAGATTATTTTATAAAAATATGAGTGTATAACATAAATTTTAATCCGTATATCTATATAATATAACAAAATTATTATAATCAACGCTGGTTTTATTTCTATAACAAATTATATTATTTACACGATTGCCTACTTCAGTTTTAAATTTAAACAAACTTATTTGTTGTTAGATGTCATACGGAATCAAACAAATACATTTTATTACATAGCAATCACATATATGTACACATGGAAAGTATAAAATCGAAAACGGAATATTTATCGATAAGAATGCTGAATATTATTTTACAGACTTACTGTTACTTGAAAACAACAGTCGTGAAATCGTACAAAGTACGATTATGTTATAAGGGTAAATTGAATAAATGAAATGTAATTGAATCGAGTACTGTTATATTAGGATACTATAGGACTGCACGTTAATAATTAAAGCGTATTCTACCGTACTCAATTACGATAATAACGAATGTCGCACAATATCTGTGGATTATTATGCATATCGTTTCGCATGTCTATGTTATGTCCTTTTATAAAATAAAAATTTTCGACTAAGCTTGATGGGCCACAAGTAATGTGGTTCCTGTCATGATTAGAGATCAAGTCGGATAGTCGATAGTTAAACAACGAATGAAGACGTATTTATTCCATTTAGGTACCTTAAGTTATTATTCTATAAGCATAAAATTAAAAAAATTAAATATAATAATTAATTGGATAATTTACAACGCTTCTAAATTCTATTGAATTAACAGTTAATCTTCTTTATAAAGAAAATTATTACTATAATATTATAATAGTAGGTACATTTTTTTCGTAAGTGTGTCGTTTAAAATATAAACGAATAAAAACCAATACAACCATTTTCGATCATTGTAATTCCTTATATAATATAAGCAATTACGTCGAATACAAAAAAATATGTAAAGCACGTGGAAACTTTCTAATATTATAGAATATCAATACTTGCGGTTTTTTCGCGATTAAAAATAAAAGAAATATTAAAATATATTCATTTTGAAATAACTGTTCGAACTTCGTATTATTTAATTTTTGTCGTTAAACAAATATATGAAAATATCAATCCGCGTGATTGTCGTGTGATTCGGTTCGTACACACTTTAATTTGCTTACGTTACAAAATAGACTAGCTATTTTATTATTAAACGTTTCGAAATTATGAATTATTGGCATTCGCAACGGTCTGTATAGTATTGTGGTTCCCTCTAGTGATAAATAATCGCATCAGACACATCCGCGTGTTAGACAGCGAATAAAAATTAAAATTTTTCTCTCCGGGTTGTTGATATTATTTTAGATAATACGTTAATGTACGTAACGCGACAATGATAAACATCATTTATTTTACTGCGTTGTTAACAAAAAAATGTAATAGCGAAATCGATAGTAAAATAGAAATTTTGATAGATGTTTTTGTACCAAACAAAAATCTAGGCGTGTTTCGTAGTTCTTACAGTGCATAATATTGTACATTATTTTAACAACCGTTTAAATAAAAAAACGACACGTTTTAGGACTGTATTTGCGATTGCTGTGTTAGTTTATATGGCTATATTGAACAAATGAATTGTTGTTTACATTAAAATGTGAACATAAGCTGTATGATCAGCGAAATTTCATTATTTCTCCGTTGTAATCAGTAATTTCTAGTCGTTTTATTTTACATTTCACACAATATTCGTACGAAAATGGGTGTTTCTAAATACACGGTAACGATAATTATAGTCGCAGCTTGTCTAATTTATGAAAACGCAGGTAATTGAAATTGGCTATATATTTCAACGAGACCTATTTTTGTCTAATATTAAATATTCCTAAATAAATATATATCGACGTACATCGCTAATGGGATGCATTGTTAAAATGGTTTTTATATTGTACGCACTTTTTGAACGATGACAAACATTTTATCAAATATCGCAATTACAAATATTCGACCATACCATTCTATGTGTGACAACGCAATATATAAAACCATCGTTGGACATAATTTTAAACGTAACGAGGAGTATCTGACTTAGTTCGTTCAAAATATCAACTCGTGTATTAAAATTAATTGTGGGCTATTCGTATAAGTATTGTAAAATTATCATCATTGTTTATCTTTCTTTTAATTTTCGACACTTTATAAAAATATATATTTTAGGCAAAAAGCTAAAGGAAAATACGCAAAAAAATTTTTTTGGGTATTTGATGTTTTAAATTATTTTATTCGATTTTTTAGATTATAAATGATAAATCAATTGTTCTTGATGGTTCTCTTGTAATTTTTAGGAACAAACAGCGACGAGTCCGACGAAATGGCTGATTATATGTTGGAATATAAAGAGGACTTGCCGAATAAGAGATTAAAGTGTATAAATAACTAATATATAATAAATCGTTAATTACCCAATTTTTATTATTCAATTTAATTCGACTAGAATAAAAGTAATCCGCACGAAACAGAGAGTTACATAAACAAAACTGTCTTTTGTTATTTCTTAATATCGTAGAGTTTCAAAGTCTGAGACTTGGATATTGTTCGAGTTTATATCGATGTTTCATACTATGAGAAGTGGAGCGAATGTACGAACTGCGTTATAGCAATATCGCAGCTAAACAATTTAATACTTCAAACCGTTACAAATGTTGACGGTTTCGTTGAAATAATAAAAACATTTGGCTTAAGATTATAGAAATTTTGTCACACCTGTTAATTTGATATACTTATACCAAATAATTGTGTAAATTTGTACGCAATTTATTGAATCGTTATTTAATAAATAAAATATAAAAGACAACGTAGCATACATTTCGACACTTAATAGCAGAATAAATATTTTTTGAAATTTACAAATTAACTCATAGGAAGTTATTATTTAGGTAGTTAATAGTTGTGGAATAAATATTACTAGTATTGATAATACGCTTAGGATATTACAGAAATCGTAATCTGAGAATAAGTATATTATTCGCGCGAGAAATGAACGAAAGAAATTTAAGATCGTATTTACATGTTGCGTATGATTTGTTGAGACAATTGTGTTACGACCTTTCATTTTTATCTATTATACATTTTTCAGTGTCAGATGGAACGAGCGTAGCTAGGGGAAACGCGGAACCACCCAGTAATCCACAATCATTGTCCGATATTTGTAAATGAATTTATATCTATGTATTTCAATTTTAATTACTAATAACCTAATATTTAATACGCACGGAACATAACCGTCTGATTGAAACGCGCGAGTCTCCTTACACATACTATACCTTAATCTTATACACATTAAATATATTTCTATACATGTAAGTTTAACGATAATGGTTGTTCTCCTGCAATACGAACAGGATTGACATCTGCAATTAAACGTTGAGCTTGATAAGCCGAGCTTATTATTTTCGATCTAATTATTTAAATTTTGTACACATTTTCAAGTCCCTGAAGAACCAAGTACATCTAGTGGGAATGCGGAACCGGCCCTAGATATTAGTTTAAAGTACGAGATTTGTAAGTGACTTCCACTGATACAATGAAAAATTCATTATTAATACCACACATGGCATTATGTACTTGAACATTGAAATCCGAAAGAATGTCGTCATTTCCGAGATATTTTCAATAATATAATCTTTCTAAACACTGTTAATCACTTATTTTGATATCCGTAACGTTTGTTCCTTAATGGACTGTATAAGTGTTGTAATTCCAATGTTTGTATATTATATAATAATTTTATATAATTTAACTGGAACGCAAAGAAATCGGCAGTAATAAAGTGATTATGTTAAATTTTAACGAACAGCGACGGTACATAATATATATACGATTCTAATAAAACATTATACGTCAATAAAAAGCAATCTTAATAACAATGTTATCGTAGAACAAAAATTAAATTAAGCCACTATAAACATTCAAACAAAGTGTAGTTTAATACGTATAAAAGGAGTTTTTAGAAACTCTCAAAATAAAAAATTATTAAATACTATTTTAACAAACATATAAGGAAGAGTAATTCAATTTAGACGTCGATACTATTATAAAATTCCTAAAATTTATAATCATAATTTCTATTCCAGACAAGGAATGCATAAGTAATATATATAAAATTATAAGTATACAAAAATATTCTACAATATATTATATAGTGAATAATTAACGATAAATTTCTATTAATTTATTGTGTTATGGAATAATATCAATTTTTTGCATTTGGTAACAGATAATCTGGCAAAAGATGGATATAATTGTGAGTATATATATATTCAATTTTGATATCATTAATTAGTTAACAAGAGTTCTGAATATTGAAAATACCAAATTGGTAAACTTTAAGATTTCGACACAAATTTTGAAAACGTATACAAATTGATCCACACTGTATATAGAAATAACTATTTTTGGACCAACCGGCAATCTTTTACAATTATAATCAATTTCACAATTTATGCTTCTTTAAGTAATAAATGTAAACGAGGCAATTTGATTTAGAATTCTATTGTGGATAATATAGACTACTTATTATACAAACAATGTACAGATTTAACCATTTATGCTCATGTTTTTAAAACATCTTCCAAAAAAAAAAAATCCGATATATTTCAAAAGTTATATAATCTAAAACAATTTGCAGCCGAAGATGCGGAAGCAAATTATAATAAAGCTCTTTATAGAGGTAAGCGATAATATTTGGTCAATCGGCATATGATTAACAAAATAATGTAACTGGACATTCATAGTTCCAAGTAATTTTTTAAAATGTGTTCCGTGCAAAGAAAACCAAAAAAAAAAAACTACGATAACGTTTTAATGGATTATAAAATTATGATTATGTATATTCATATAATAGCTATTTAATATAGATGTTTGTTTAATTTTTCAGATCATAGCAAAGATAATAAGCTTACACGTACGTGTAATTTTTGTAATTACATTCTAAATAGATATACCCGCTTTTTGGTATATTTATTAATTGATTACAATTTTCGGTATAACAAAAAAGAATTAGGTTCCATATTCATATTTCTTGTTCATAATAACGGAGTGTCATATTTATATGCATATTTATTATATTCCATAATATTAACTCAAAACGAATTATATTGCCTGTATTAAGTATATAATAAGCAGGTCTCTTGAATTCTTTTTGTTCATTTATAAATGTTAATTTTTATTGTTGCTTATTTACAACATTTTTACTATATATTGATTATAGAACATACATCAACATATATAAGCCTTCTTTATAAGGAGGCTATGATGTTTGGTAGTACGTATGACTTTTTCAAAATATAAAACTTAGAGTATACGGCAAGAATATGTAATATCTATTACGAGATATATTCAAAATTAACGTTTAATAAAGTTCCAATATACAACAGCATTTAAATTGATTTAAGTGTGTTTTAATAATTACATCAATAATTGAAATTTTCACAGTCTCAACTTAAACAATTATATTAAATATTTAATTTCAAGGAGGTTAAGTATTTTATACATACCAGATATCTATAGATCTAAAATATAACTCATAAGGATATATTGTATTAGGAAATCGAATGTAATTATAATTTCGATAATATTCCTTTTTTTGTTTGCAGAAATATTAACGTCTGCGTATGAGTTTTGTAGCCTTCATACACTGTACAAATGAAATTATAATACCACACAATTAAATGGCATACGTAATTGAGGTTATTATGGATTAACATCGTGAAAAAGACGTTATATATTGTAATAAGCATTTTGTTTGTGTAAAATATAATATAGTATTATCGTGTAATTCATTAGTCTCCGACGATTGCTTTATCAGTTTAGATTAATTTCATTATATTTACATTAGTACGTCATATGTTTGAATTATTCATCAAAGTATTTATAAAATAATATATTCATATATATTATTATATATATAGTTATACCATTATTATGTTTGTTAGATTTAAGGGGAACATATTCTGAAAATCACAATTCCAATTTTGATTACTGTATCATTTTATGTATCACGTAAAATACAATAGCATGTTAATTTTATTATGGATAACGTATTCTATAGTTATTCTATTCAACACTAATTGTCAATTTAAAAACTTTATATGCGTTGGCTACAATGTATAAAACAATTATTTGTTGTATACGAAAACTTATGTGTTGTTTAACGTGTGTGTTATATAAACGTAAATGACTGATCACAACCGAGAAAACAATAAAAATTACTTCGCAGGCCAGTCGTATACGTTACCAATTTAATACAATTTAATATAATACAAGAAATTATTTGTCTATATATTATAACGATAACAACCTTATTTTCACATTACACTGTGATATAAACATTCGATAATCTAATGTAAATAATAGCATCCGATTATTGTATAGCAGCCATTTAATGTGAGTAAATAGTTCTGTTTCGGGTTTTAACTATATATTTTCAAGGTTAGAAAAACCGCATAATATGGCCAGTATTTATTTCTTAATAGGAAAAACAATTGAGTTTCATAGAATCAATACGACCGGGTGTATTGTGTGTAATTAAAATCAGTAATCAGCAATTGGTGTTTTGCCGTGAAATTACGGAATTGCAACCGGCAGACATAACAATGTTGACAATAATATCAAAAATATCATAAAAAATCTTTCCTCCCCGAACATGATATGCCTTATCCAACCTTTAGATAATAGGTATTATCGACAATCCCAAGCTAAGGTTTAACCCAATATTAGTTAATTTTATTCTTGAGAAAATTGAATACAACGTTGTGATTTAACTGTGACAAAAATTTCATATAGAATAATTTATTCGATATTTATATAAATTCGGATTTAATATGATTACTTATAACCAGTGGGCAATAAATAAGACGTAAAAACATATTTATAAGCCTATATAAATTTACAATTTACACATATTTAATAATATGATTTCGGTTTAAAAAAAGTTTATTTGACGACATAAATGATTGCAAAAGATATATATGTGTTTATTGGATAAGGACTATCACTGGAAATGTTATTTATGATAAATATAAATTGTGAAGTTATATTCATGGAATTGCGAAGAGTATTTGAGCATTCTATAAGTATATATAAGTTTCGATTTAATAGAAGATTTATTATTCTCCGGTTAGATGTAATTTAGGTTATTAATTGAACTTATAGGAATAACTGAAATTTAACTTAATAGTTATATTCTCAATTCCTATAAGGAATAAAGAAGTAAATGTCAAAAATGATAATTTTCGTTTTTTCAAACATTTTATGTTCGGATTTCAAAAATGTCAAAGAATATTAAAAATTATAACGAATTATTGTTGACGACGTTGTAATACAATTGAAAATATTCATTGTTGATTTATCGTACAGTAATATGTGTTCGAGTTTCACAAAATATATTATACACTCCTTTTTATTGAATTAATAATTTATGTTTTTTGAATTTATTATAAAAAAAAATCAAAGACAAAAGTCGAGTATTATAGTCAAATCATGGTTGTTAATTTACAAATTCTTCTCTTTTGGAGCTCAACTAACGAAAAATAACTTATATAATTCGTATCTGTAGCTGGCCAGAACTATGACGAATTGTTGTTTTCTTATTTTCTTTTATGTATTTCATACTGTACAAACAACATGAGTTTGGCTTGTTTAGTGAATCATTTTATTGACACAATGACAAACAATAGGTTAAAACATAAACGTACAGACTGTGTTTTTAAGGTTTCTTATAAAATAATTTAACATTTCGGTAATATCGTTTTTAATGTATTAAGAATATTATAGAGTTATAGGTTACGATTTTCGAATACAATGATGTATTATTGCTCTGAAACTCTAAATAACAAAAATTTCATATCGAATAAATTATAAATTAAATAAATAAATATAAATCAGACGTAAAAACATATTTATAAATCCATATAAATGAATAATTTACACATATTTCGGTTTAAAAATAGGTTATTTGACGATAAAAATGATTGCAAAAATATATACGCGTTTATTAGGCAATGACTATCACTAGAAATGTTATTTATGATAAAAATAAATTGTAAAGTTATATTCATAGAATTGCGTAGAGTATTAAGCATACTATTTGTATATATAAACAATATAAGTTTCGATTTAATAGAAGGTCTCTTTTTCTCCGGTTATATGTAATTTAGGTTATAGTTAATCTTATAGGAATAACTGAAATTAAACTTAATAGTAATATTTTCAATGCCTATAGGGAATAAAGAAGTGAATGTCAAAAATGAAAATTTTCGTTTTCTGATACATTTTATATAAGTATTTAGGGTCCTTCGTACAAAAGAATGGAGGGTTTGATGAGGACGTAAAGCTTAGGATTAGATGTGGGTGGATCAAATGGAGAGAAGCGTCTGGTGTCTTGTGCGATCAGAGAATTCCAATGACAAAGGCAAATTATATCTTCTATAAGAGTGTAGGGTGACCAGCGATGTTATACGGTTCAGAGTGTTGGGCGGTTAATAAGAAAATAGAACAGGGTATGAGCGTAGCCGAGATAAGAATGCTTAGATAGATGAATGGGGTGACAAGAGATGATAGGATAAGAAATGAATATATAAGAGGAAACATTGGAGTAGCGGCGATTTTGGATTTAATGAGAGAATATACTTAGTTGGTTTGGGCATATTATGAGGAGAGAAGATTTGGAAGTAGTAAGAACAGTTATGAAATTGTGTGTGGAATGAAGTAGAGGAAGGGAAAGGCCAAAGAAGAAGTAGTAAAACACGATTGAGGAGGATATGGGGATTGCTGTTGTGTCCGTATTCCTATATAATATATTAAAATTATTATATTCAACGCTGGTTTCTTTCTATAGCAAATTATATTATTTACACTATTGCCTATTTCAGTTTCAAATATAAACAAACATATTTGTTGTAAGATGTCATACGAAGTCGAACAATTACATTTTATTGCCAGCAATCACATATATTTATAGTTGGAAAGTATAAAATCGAGTATGGAATATATATCGATAAGAAAGTTAAATATTTCATTACAGATTTTCTGTAACTCAAAATTAATAACTATTGGAAACTGAAATCGTACAAAGTATGATTATGTCAAAAAGGTAAAGTGCATAAATGAAATATAACTAAATCGAGTAGTGTTATATGTTTTAAGCGGTACATAGTATTCGTCACTTTACAAGGCTTCATAATTTTTACATCAGCCAAATTTGTTTACAACGATAAACGCATCATCGTGTTGCTGAGGACTGCATATTTATAATTAAAGCGAATTCTATAGTACTCGATAACAATAATAACAAAAGTTGACTCAATATCTGTGAATCATTAGGTATTCGGTTTCGGGTGTCTATGTTATTTCTTTTAACAAAAAAAATTTCTGATCGATCGTGATGTTTTGTTAAGTAATGTAGTTCTTATCATGATTAGATATCATGTCGGATAGTCTGTAGTTAAACAACAAATGAAGATGTATTTTTTCCTTTTACGGACCTTAGGTTATTATTCTA